>OX456985.1:189595189-189661892 GCA_949752695.1 Melanostoma scalare | reverse complement strand
AAAGTGAGTCTAGCGACACACATACCACCTAAAAACTCTCCCCAAGTATGCATGCAGATCCGGGGTTTACACGACTGGAGATTACCGGTGTAGTAAAAGGGAAATCAAACTCATTAAATGGAGCATGCATGTGTCGAAAAGGATGAAAGAAAAAAAAATTTTTGAAAAATTTTGAGCATTATGGAAGTACTTGCAAACATAAGAAGCACTACCCCGCCAGGCAGTTCCATTGCTATGCATGGAGCTGATCCTGGACCGAGCAGCAATGTTCGGGTCAGAGCTATACGGATTCCGGGGGCTAGCAAAGTAATGCGACGAGTTGGACGAAAATTTAGAGTCGCGAGTTGGAACGTTGGAAGTATGACTGGTAGAAGTCGCGAACTCGAAGAGATGATGAGAAGGAGGCGAGTGGACATCTTGTGTGTTCAGGAAACGAAATGGCAAAACACAGCAAACAAAGCCCGTTTCATAGATGCAAAAACCAATGCTTACAAGATGTTCTACTATGGAACAGAACAAGGTAGGAACGGAGTCGGTATCATCCTTGACCAAAGTTTATATAACAGCGTGTTGACCATTTTGAAGTCCAGTGACCGTTTGATGTCTCTTAAATTGGTGATGGAAGGAAAGGTCTGAAATATCATCAGTGCATATGCTCCCCAAATAGGGTGTGAGCAGGAGGAAAAAGATGCATTCTGGCTTGATTTTCATAACCTACTTAAGAACATCCCAAAAGAAGAGTATGTGTTTGTTGGAGGAGATTTGAATGGACATGTCGGGAAGACAAACGAGGATTATGAAGACTGCCATGGAGGTTTGGGATTCGGCACCAGGAACACTCCTGGTGAAGATATTCTAAATATGTGCAAGTCATACGGTCTAATCGTACTAAATACCATGTTCTTCAAACAAGACCGACACCTTATCACTTACAGCAGTGGAGGAAATGAAACCCAGATTGATTACCATTTGGTAGCCAATTACATGAAATCTCGGGTGAAAGACTGCAAAGCGATACTATAGGAGAAGCTGCCGCTCAACAACACCGTCTTCTTTTAACAGAGTTTTTTACGGATGCGGTGAATGAAGTCAAACAAACAAAGGCTCCTAGGAGAATCAAGTGGTACAATCTGGAGAAAACCAAAGGACAGCAATTCATTTCGTATATGCAAAGTCAGCTGTGTAATACCATCGACACAGTTTCAAATGCAATCACGGCACAAAATATGTGGGATCGCCTACAACGAACCTGCTTAGAGAGAGCCAAATCACTGTTAGGAGTCTCAAAAGGACACCACCAACAAGCTAAAGAAACCTGGTGGTGGGATGATGAAGCTAAAGCAGTGATTAGAAAGAAGAAAGCAGCTTTCCAAGCTTGGTCGAAGTGCCCCTCAAGAAATACAAATGAAAAAGCGCGTTTGAAATGGAATACAAGAGCTGCAGAAAAGAAGCGAAGAAAAAGTGCGCCCAACTTCAAGCAAAAAGCACGGAGGGCCTGTATCGAGAGCTGGAAGATATTTCTGCCCCAGCTGCTGTAGCAAATCAGGCAATCCAAGAGCTAAGACAAAGCAACTTGAATAAGGGAGCAACCATTTTCAAAATAGCCGCTCAGAGAAGGAGAAATGCGCAGGAGATTCGTTCGCCGAAGTTCATCAATGATGCTCAAGGACTGCTACTTGTAGATGACGACAAAATTCTTCACAGGTGGCGACAGTATTGTGATGATCTTTTGAATGAACAGTTTCCTCGGCGCCACTTTCCAACAGCTGCACCTATCTTTACTGAAGTATCCGACGTCACAGTCGAAGAAGTTAGGGAGGCAGTTAAGAACTCCAAAAAAGGCAAAGCGATTGGGCCAGACGAGGTACCATATGAGTTTCGGAAAAATATGGGAGACATCGGGTTGAGATGGCTCACGATTCTCATCTCCAAACTTATAAGAGGTGGCAGTTTGCCTAATCAATGGAGGGAAAGTTTTCTTCTTCCAATGTACAAGGGAAAGGGAGATACCAGAAGCTGTGACAACTATCGTTCGATCAAGTTGATGTCCCACACTATGAAGATCGTTGAGCGGGTTTTGGATAACCGACTGCGGAAAATAATAAGGCTGTCTGATGACCAATGCGGGTTTGTCGCGGGTAAGTCAACTACAGACGCAATCCAAAGTATAAGGATCATCATGGAAAAACACCGAGATGCCTTAGAGGATTTGCATATTGTGTTGGTTGACTTCGAAAAAGCATTCGATCGACAACCACGAGATCTGATATGGGTGGCCCTCAGACACCGAGGAGTTCGTGAAGCCTATGTGCGAATAATTATGGACATGTACGAGGGAGCAGTTACAAAAGTGAGATGCCCAGCTGGAGTCACCGAAGAATTCCAAATAACAGTAGGTGTACATCAGGGAAGTGTCTTGAGTCCACTGCTCTTTATTGCTGTTCTGGATTATTTGCTCGAAGGAAAAGTAACGGACAATAAAGTACAACAATTATTCTTTGCTGACGATGGAGCCATCATAAGCGAGGATCCTACATCCCTGCAACGAGCACTTGACATTTGGATTGATGTTCTGGAAGGAAATGGGTACCGTATTAGCGCTAAAAAGACTGAATACCTGTGCTGCCCTTTTTCTGATCCAGACAAGCCTATTCCAGACATTTATTTGAATGGAAATGTGCTTCCCAAGTGTGAAAAGTTTAAATATCTGGGATCTATGATCAATAGTGAAGCAACTTGTGATGACGACATCAATCATCGAGTAAGCGTAGGGTGGATGAAGTGGCGAGAAAACTCCGCTATCTTCTGTGATCGAAAAATGCCCCCTAAGCTGAAGGGAAGACTCTACACAGCAGTTGTCCGTCCAGCTCTGACATACGGTTCACAATGTTGGACAATGTACAAAAAGTATGAGAGCAAATTGACGGCAGCCGAAATGAAGATGCTTCGGATGACAGCAGGAGTTACAAAGCTTGATCGAATTAGAAGTAGGAAGCCTTCATGTCAAAAGTAACATCTTGGACAAAATTCAGGACGACCGGCTCAGTTGGTATTGTCATGTTCAAAGGAGAGATCCGCAGAACCCCGTCCAAAAGGCAATATCGTACAACGTTTCAACAAATTCGCGACGAAGAAGAAAAGGCAGGCCAAAACACTCCTGGTACAAGCAAATGCAAAAACAGCAGCATTTGGTTGGCCTCAGACATGGAACAATTCAAAACTGGGAGGCTTGTCGACGCTTTCTGAGGTCAACGCGGCGTACCCCACAGGCGGATCACTAGTGTGAAGCAGAAAAGTGGGAGAGTTGTGATCGCTTCAAGATCACTACTCGTAACGCCGGAAATGAAAAGAAGAAGAAGAAAGCGTCAATTGTCTCTGGCTTGTCGGCGTAACACTTATCTTTTACGGCACCCAACAAATAATAGCCCAACGGTATGTACGGACTTTGTATGGCGTCATACCAAGACGCAAAAAGCGTCTCAATTATGTCTCCGAAATGTTCAATTGTTTAGAACGACGGTGAATTGATGTTGATGGGGCTTCACGCACACGTTCGGCCACAGCAGCAATATTCTCGGGTGTACGCTGTACGCACTGCACTGTTTTTGGCTTTTCACGCTTTGGTTTATCGATGAAGATGCCAGTTTCTTTCACTTTTTTCACAAGATAACGAACATACGGAGCTGACGGTGCTTCTCTTCTTCCAAAATTCGTACACAATTTTCGCACACATTCTGCAACATTACCATGATTTTCAAAGTAATGTCGCAATATTTCCCAGCGTTGTTCAAGCGTACACTTAACCATATTCGTTCAGCGGAAGGATTAAACTAATTATCTGTCAAATCAGACATGAGCTAAGTGTTACCATTCACGAAATAAACACTATGTAGTTGAAAAAAAAAATCGTTATATGGCGGACCCTTTAGTAACAGAGACTATATTTCATATAAGAAGTCCCACGGGAACGGAAACGCAAAAGGCAAATAAAAAACTGCTGGACATATTTTCTTTAATTCTTTTAAAAAAAGGCATGTTCTTGCGAATTTTTTGTGAGAAACCAGTTCAAATTTCTTTATAAAAATCAATTACACATTAAAAAGAGACATTTCAAAAATGTTGTGTAAAATTTTCACAAAGAAATATTTAAAAATACGGCAATGGCAGCAATTATTCGGACGTGCCTCGAAAAAAAGGCGAGTTGCGGTGCCCCTCATAACTTGGGACTGGATCATCGGAAATCAAAAAATCTAAGTTCATTCGTTTAGATAATAGTTTTCACCAAAAAATGTCAAGGGGGTTTTTGAAATTCTAATTTTTCACTTTTTTGGAACATTTTGAAGGGAAAAACGCGATTTTTCTTGTAAAAAGTCGGCTAATTTGTTTTTGTAAAATATCAACAAATTTAAAAAAAAACTCTTCGTCATCACCTTGTAAAATACTTAAAGAAATAGTGTTCAAAGTTTCAAAAGGATCGGTACAGTAGTTTTGAAGTTATGAGAGGCACCGACTTTTAAGAAGTGAGTTGTGGGAAAAAGTTTTAAAGTTTTGAACACTAAAAAAACACAAAGAAAACACTGTACCGACAGGTATAAAAATATTCGCAACTTTGTAAATTTTGCTCCAATCTAATTGAAATTTTGACACAATGTTCTTAAAATATAAGGCATTTCTTAAAAAAAAATAGGTAACCTCCCCCTCCCCCCTTAAGAAAACAAGAAAACAGTTGTATAATCAGCGAAGTTTTGTTAGATGCAGTCTGTTTTTGTCTTTCTGTACAATACACATTGAAATATTAGACTTCTTGAGTGATTTTTCTTACTTGAGTATTTTATTTATTTATTTTGCTAATTTTCAGATCTATTCTTTGATAACGAAAGCTTTCTCGTGGTTTTAAATTAGCTAGCTCATAAGCTGACCTAGATATCACGGATCATTGTATGACAAGCCTGCATTATTTGAATGTTGTAGTAAAGACGGATTCTTGTGTAGCCAACAGCCAAATTATAAAAATCGATTTTGAGAAGCTAAATTTACTTTTACGTTTTGAATTTTGGGATAGTGTTTATAACGAGAGTGATCCGATTGCGTTTGATAATTTCAAAAATATTCTTAGCAAGTTCGTTGAAAATTGTACTATCAGACTTAACCAAAGAAATAATAGACCTAAACGTTTGAAGGAATGGATGTCAGGGTACTTATTAAATAAAGTAAATGAAAAAAACAAACTTCGCCAAAAGCTCAGGAAATCTCCAAATAACTCCTTACTTAAAACCAACTACAAAAATCTATGCAGTTCATTGTCGAAGGAAATTAAAACCTGTAAAGAAAAATATTACTTAGCGGAGCTGGAAAAATATAAAGGAAATGTTAAATCTGAATGGAATGTTGTTAACAGAATCCTAAATCGCAGTTCTGCAAGTGAAAAACCATTGACTACAGTTGATGGTGATATAAAAATAACTGATGTTAATGAAATAGTTAATCGTTTTAATGAGTTCTTCACTTCATTATCTCAAAATGTTTCTGTTGATGTATTTCGAAACTACAATGTTGGTTCCAATATGATACTAAAAAGAATTGCTTTCAATAAAATAGATGTACTTGCTCACATCTTTAATAAGAGCGTTTATGGTGGTATTTTTCCCAGTGCACTAAAAGTTGCAGAAGTCATTCCTCTTCACAAAAAGGCTAATCCTAACGATATGAATAATTACAAACCTATTTCTTTATTACCTGTTTGCTCCAAGATTTTCGAAAAGGCTATGAAAAGTAGAATTTTAGGGTTCTTAAACAAAAATAACTTTTTTAGTGATTCACAGTATGGATTTCGTATCGGAAGGTCTACCGAAGATGCTTTACTAAAATTCTGTAGTGAGTTTACGAAAACTTAAATCAAAACCTGTTATCCGTAGGCCTTTTTATTGACCTTACTAAAGCGTTTGATTTAGTTGACCACAATATTCTTTTATCGAAGTTGGAGAATGCGGGTATGCGTGGTTTTATTTTTAATTGGTTAACTTCCTACTTATCTGATAGAAAGCAAAGAGTCAAAATAAATGAAAGTTTGAGTAAATTATGTGGTCTACATGCTGGTGTTCCACAAGGCTCTGTTCTGGGTCCTATACTTGTTTTAATATACGTCAACTCTATCTTTAAACAGAATTTTAAAGGTTTAATTACAGCGTTTGCTGATGATATGGCTTTTTCTTATGGCTCTAATTCCTTGCCTAACTTAGTTGCATCCATTAACTCAGACTTGGATCTTTTAAGGCGATGGTTTTCTTGCAACAAATTGGTATTGAGCAATAAAACTAAATTAATGCACTTCCATCTCTCAGGAACAATTAGCCTGAGTGATTGTGATATTTTCTATCATTCCCCTGGATGTCTTAAATTTAATCTTTGTGAGACATTTGATTCCAATGGAGTTTGCTCGGACCATTGTTTTCAAGTGAATTTTGTTAAAACATTTAAATATCTTGGTATAATACTTGACCATCGAATGAGTTGAGCCGATCATACCAGTGCGCTAAAAAATTATTTGATGTGTTGCTCTAGGCAGCTGTATAACCTCAGCTTGTATTGTTCACAAAAATTATTAAGTATGGTTTACTATGGTCTTGTTAATTCTAAACTTCAGTATGGTATAAGTTGTTGGGGAGGTACGTATAAAAATAAAATTAATCCTCTTCTTATATTACAAAAGCATCTGGTGCGAATTATTTGTAGAAAAAATCGCCTACATAAAAGTTTTATTTTATTCCAGGAACTGAAAGTTCTTCCAATTAAACATCTTTACTACTATAAAGTTCTTAAATTATTTTTTGTAAGAAGTGGCTATCTTTCAGTAAGGAGAAATTCAAGGCACAATCTGCGCTTGAACTCGTTCAATCGCCACCAAAAAGTTCACTTTAAAAAATTTTTCACAGTTGTTGCCCCCTCTATTTTTAATAAATTACCTTTAAGAATCAGAAGTCTTAATGTATTATCAATTTTCCTAAAATCAATAAAATCTTGGCTATTTACATACGACCATACACAAATAAAAAACTTATAAAAAAAAAAAAAAAACCGTTCACCTCGCTTACACTAAGTATATTTTGTTGAACTATATTTTAGTCACTCGCCACTAGCTTAAGTTCATTTCGCTAAAGAGTGTCTATTTTATTTTGTTTTTTAATAATTTCATTACTTTATTTTTTCTCTTTTTGCATTCGAATAAATAAAAATAATGCAAATATAATTAAAAAAATAATGTAATGTACATATGTTTTGTTAATAAATTAAATCTAATCTAAAAAAAAAAAAGAATTGAACATAACTGTTTTTTCTAAATTTAATTATCTCCAATGCCGAAACAATTTCAATTTCAATTTCAATTTATTGTATAAAGTAAAAGTTTGGTACATTAAGATTATTATCTTTTATAGTACTTAGAGCTAACTGAGTTTACAAATTAAAAATTAATAAAAAGTTTATTAAACGAAGAATTTTTATGATAGTATAGTAAAGAAGAGGATAGTGAAAGTAGAAAAAGTATTAGAAAATTAAAGAGAGAAGTGAGAAAAAATAGCTTTTTTAAAACGGTTAGTGTTCGAAATTATTCTAATATTAATTGGCAGCGAATTCCACAGCTTGATTGCATAGACAAAAAAGAGGCGCGATGAATTCAAAAACCGGTATTTAGCTGTATTTAGCGTAAAAGTTCTTGACGAACGCGGAAAATTAAGTTTGTTGTATAAATACACGGGGTTTTTATTCATTATAATGTTATGTAGAAAAATGCAGTTTCTTGCATCGATATAATTCTTCAACTCGGTTCCTACCACGTCTGTTTTAGAAATGAGATGCTCCAAAGATTCAACCTGCGACAGCAACTGCAAAAGTTTCTTAGAATTCCTTGAGGACATTGGTGCTTACATTCTTAATGGCAGAGGATTTAGTGACAAAGACGGTGAATACACTTTTGTAAGCAGCAGAGACTCATCTGTGATTGACTACTGTTGCCTTTCATACTCAGCTTCAAATATTGTAGAAGACTTTAGTGTTGGTTGCGAAACCTTCTTAGACCATATGCCATTAATCTGCTCCATAAAATCCACAGAAATAACAACGAGTTCTAGTAGCAGAAGTATTCCTCGACTCAAATGGCACGATACCCGATGTATCGCCTACAATACTAAACTCGAGTCTATTGTACCTTCCATGATGACACCAACAGATTCTATTGATGATCGTTGCAATGCGATCAAAAAATGTATCTATGAAGCAAATGGAGCTCCTATACGACAAACTATTAAGTTTGAGCCCAAGAAGCCTTGGTTTGATTTAACTTGTTTTTTGGCCCGAAAAACTGCTTTCAAACACCTCAAAGCCTTTCGGAAATTAAATCTTGACGTCTGCAAGAAAAAGTATAATGATGCCAACAAAAAGTACAGGTGCTTATGTAAAACTAAAAAGGAAGTTTATTTTCAAGACATTGCCAAAAACCTACAGTTTGTTTCTTCGGCAAAAGATTGGTGGAAAATTGCCAAGGAGATACGTGGTAACAGTTTTAGTACACCAATAGGAGTTAAAGTCTGTGAACTTAAGAATCATTATGAGAAGTTACTAACGCAGTCAATTGATACACCTACTATCTCGTATGCTCTTCCTCACAAACAAGTACCTGAGCTGGATTGCCAAATAGAACTTCACGAGATATATTCTGCCATAACTACCTCAAAAGATCACAAAACTCCTGGGATGGACGGAATACCTTATGAGTTTTATAAAAATGCTAGCCCATCTCTGGTTATGGAAATATATAAGTTATTTAATGAAATCTTTGAATCTGCAACCATGCCATCGTCGTTTAAAAAATCAATAATATACCCGCTATTTAAGAAAGGAGATGCTAATGTGGTGTCTAACTATATAGAGGACTGTCTTTCCTGGACACGCTTTATAAGTTATTTACTACTGTTCTCTTAAACAGACTGACGTCTTGGCTGGAAGTAAACAACATTATAAACGAGTTTCAAGCTGCTTACAGAAAGAACTACTCTACCGTGGATCAAGTTTACAGTCTTTCATGTATTATACAGCTTCAGCTATGTCAAAAGAAGAAACTATACGCTTTTTTCATCGATCTAAAGGCTGCTTTTGACAATGTTAATAGAAATGCTTTATTATACAAATTATCTACTCAGGGAATCTCTTCGAAGATGATTGCTATTATAAAATCTCTTTATGTGGACACTGCTGCTGCTGTTTGGGATGGCTCTAGTTTGTCAGATTTCTTTTTCACCAACAAAGGTGTCCGACAAGGTTGTGTACTGAGTTCGCTTCTCTTTGTCCTCTTTTTAAATGATCTACATGATGAACTACCTATAGGTCTGTTTTTAGATGATCTTCAGATTAACGCCCTCTTATATGCCGACGACATTGTCCTCTTATCAGATAATCCTGCTTATCTACAACAACTTATTGATAGCTTTAGTACATACTGCAAAAAGTGGAACCTTGAAGTTAATCCTGGCAAATCGGAAGTAGTAATTTTTCGAAATGGGGGGCGAAGAGCGGCTTGTGAAAAATGGTTCCTGAATAATGCCGAGATAAATGTGTCAAACCAATACAAATATCTAGGTGTAGTTTTCAACCACAACATGTCTTGGAATGAGCATCTAAATAATAGATTGGGATCATCTAAGAACTCCATCAATTCAACATGGTGCAAGCTACTGAGAAATAAATCTGTCCAGCATTCAACAAAATTTCAAATATTTGATGCTGCTTCTAGAGCTATAATGCTGTATTGTGCTCAGGTATGGGGATATCGTGAACACAACCAAGTTGAAAAATTGCAACAATTTTTTATAAAAAGATGTTTCCTGCTACCGGATAACACGCCGAACTATGCTTTGCACATCGAAACTGGTTTACCTAAAGCTTTTCTTACGTCTCTTAAGCTTCATTTTTCATATATAAGAAGAACCTTATCTCTTCCAAGTGGTAGACTACCGAAAATCTTATCAGAAGCCATTATTATGAAAAAAACCTTCTGGGCTAAGGAATGGTTGGATCTATTTCATAGTGCGTCGATTGACTTTTCTTTCGGCGTAAGTTCGCTTGATTGGCATGGACTGCATAGTATTCTACTATCAAAGCTTAAAGAAAAACACTGGATTGAATTTACCACCAGCGCCACACAGTCCTAATTTCATGATGAGTATTGCAACCTGCTTTACTCCGAAGTACCAAACTATTTTGATGACTCGAACTCCTGTGATGTGATTTCAATCATCTTTAAAGCTCGTTGTGGACTTCTCAATCTCAATGGAAGAGCGTTCCAGAAAGATACTGATGGTATATGTACAGTTTGCAACATGGATGCATCGGAAAACACTTTCCATTTCGTCGGAACCTGTCCAATCTATAAAGGCTATAGAAGAGCATTTCTGGGCAGCGACGTGCTCTCCCGCTCTCAACTTCTAAACGTTTTGAATGGCAACTGCTACCATAACCTATACAATTTTCTAAAAGCTGCAATCAAGTATCGCAACCTAATTGTAAACGAATTTTCGTAGTTAATAAAATTAAATCTACTCACTAAACTTAAATTTTAATTTACCTCTTAACCTGACAGGCAACTTAAAGTTATTGTCTTAATTAATTTTTATACCAGCATACACTGTTTTTTGTAAAATCTTTTTGAAATAAAATTATATATCTATCTATCTATCTATCTATCTATCTATCTAATTCTTCAGAGAGGTTCCAAGAAGACCATCAGCAAAATTGGAAACATGGTCATATCTACGTAAGCCATAAATATATCTAACAGCATCATTAAAAGCAACTTGTAGTTTACGCTGATCTAGAGAATCTAAGTTACAGTACACATTCTCGAAATAGGTTATATGTGGCAAAATCAAGGTCAGAACAAGCTTACGTCTAGTCTCAGTAGGAGTAAAGCTCGCAGTAATCCATAGTTTACGGAGGCATCCATAAATTTTTCCTATCACATGATTAGTGTGATCATATCCCGACAGGTTATGAGAGATGACAAATCCAAGATTTTTAACAGTAGAAACAATTTTTAGTTTTTTATCAGAAAGAATTATGTCAGGTAACCTATTTATTTCAGGCAATCTATGCGAAATTGGGATTACTTGCGATTTTTTCGGATTTAGAAACAGACCATTCGAGTTAGACCATATCCGAATGCTTTCAAGATCATCATTTAAATTGTTTGCAAGTTCAACGAAATCAGAAGTTTTTTTTAAGGGATACAATTATACATCGTCTGCATAAAGGTTAACAGAAGAGTATTTACAAACTGATGGCAAGTCATTAACGAATAAACAAAACAAAATTGGACCAAGAATGGATCCTTGGGGAACACCCTGTTTCACCGGTAACAACGCTGATACTGATTCATCAGACGATAAAACTCGTTGAAACCTGTCACTTAAGAAACTTTTGAAAAATTTTACAGCATTATTAGAAAAATTAAACAGATTTCTTAGTTTCCAACAAAGAACTTTATGGATAACCTTGTCAAATGCCTTTGAAAAATCAAGTAAGCAAAACAGAGTTAGAAAACCATTATCAAAACGTTGTCGTATTTCTTCTAGAATGTTAACCATAGCAGTTGAACAGCTGTGTTTAGCTCTAAAGCCAGATTGCTTTTCAAAGAGCAAATTTGGAAGACAAGTAAAAAAGTACCTGTTTCGACATAAGTTTCTCTAGGATCTTTGACAAGCATGGAAGAATACTGATAGGCCTAAAATCATCAGCGTTTTCAGGAAAAGTTTTCTTAGCAATAGGAATAACTCTGGCAATTTTCCAGGAATTAGGAAAAGTTGAGGTCGTAATGCAGTGGTTTAGGATGTGGGTTAGGTGGGATATGATAAAAGGTTCGATAAGCTTTAAAAAACGTAGCGATATGCCATCTTCACCTGCTGAATTTGATTTAATATGGGATAAGCATGTCTTGACTTCATATTCACACACATTAACTATTTCAAATTCACTATCAGAAAGAAGACCCCGATTTAAATTATCAGTGAAATTAAAATCGATTTCCCCAGCACTTTCACCTACAAAATAGCTGTTCATTTCGTTGGGATCAATTTCACACTTAGCCGAATTTTTGTCGCTAGTAATACCAATCTGTCGCAGATTATTCCATAGCTTTTTAGAAGAGAGAGTAGTACTAAGCTTTGAGGCATAATAGTGCCTCTTTTCGTTACGTATAAGGACTACCACACGGTTACGCATAGTCTTATAAGTATTCCAAGTTGCATTAGAGGGATTTTTTTTCCATTTAGTATAGAGTTTGTTTCGAGTTTTTATGGCATAGATTACTTCTGATGTAAACCAGTGGCAGTTTTTATTACGAATGCGAACAGTTTTAATCGGTACAAATTGATTATAAAGCAGAGTAACAACTTCTTGAAAACATGTTAGTTTAGCATCAGGATCAGAAAACAATCGGCAATTAGACCAAGGTGACATAGAGGCCGCAGCATGTAAGGCTTCAACATCTATTGAATGAAAATCCCTATAGTTAAAGAAGCAGGGAATAGCATCGTGATTAAATCTGATATCATAGGTGGAAAAAAGCAAATCGTGGTCAGAGCAATGATCGAAAGCAAGTTGGTCAAACAGTACAATTGAGGATACATCAGGAACAATAATAAGGTCAAGGAGACTAGGAGATGCATTTTTGGCAAAACGCGTAAGATATGTTGTGTTAAATATGGTAAGACCTAGGGAAGAACAAAATTCATGCATTTGAAAAGCTCGTGAGTCGTTTTTTAATAAATCGGCATTAAAGTTTCCGCATACTAAAATATGCTCATATAAAGCAGTGAATTCAGACAGTTTCGAGAAAAAAGCAAACGGAGAACAACTTCTCTTGGGAATATAGGCACAAGCAACTAAACATTTAGTACAGCCATCAGCAACTTCAACTAATAAGAATTCCGTATCCAAATTCCTTGACTCATCAACTATCTTACACTTAAGAGATGATCTGCAATAAACTGCTATGCCACCTCCACGGGTTTCAGTAATCCTATCGTTACGAATAATTTTATAATTCGGTATAATTAATTGAGAATCAGACAAATCGCTATTGAACCAGGTCTCACAGACACAAACTACATCAACACAAGAATCCGCGAATAAAAATTTTAAATAATCTAGTTTGTCACAATTCAAACTACGTGCATTTAAAAAACAAACCCTGAAACCATCACAATAATTTGATAGAATTTTAATCATATCGTGCGTAGATTTTTGAACATCACTGTTGTATATACTCATAGCAGGAAAAGAACAAAAAAAAAAAAAAAAACAAGCAAATAAAATGAAAGTTTAGATAGGAGAAAATAAGATGAGAGAACAGCAACAGTATCCCACTTTCTTTTCGACACTTTCAAATAATTTTAGCACTTTTAATAAATAGTTGTATGGATACAATAATTTGTTTTTTATGTTCCTTAAATATATGCATTTCCTTGCATTTGATTCAATTATTTTAGTCAAAGGAATTCCAAACGTCCTACTTTAAACGATTTTGGTTACTTTATGTAGGCACGCATACTTCCCATTGGGATCTAATGATTTATGCATTCAAAACAATTGTTGGTGTCAGAAAAATCTGGATTTCATATAGACATATACATACCTACCCAAAAAACCAGAGCTGGCTTTTGTTTCGTATCAGAAGGTCAAAATCTATGGTTCTCATGTACTTCATTGTTATCGTTCAGCTAAAACTTGAGTTGAGTAAAAGATCACACTATCGCAGAAGTATTTTTTCTTAATTATCTTTCACAGCGTAAAGTATAAATTGGTAAGAATCAATATTTGAGCTTAGTGTTAGCTGAAATTTTGCCAACGACCGACGCGACGTGACTAAAGAAAAGAAATTGCACAATGAAGTCGAGATGCTTTTGTCTGGTGGCGCTTTTAGTCATCGGCGTTGGGGTAAGTTATTTGATTTTTATAATTATAAAATTGAATTACTAATTTCCATTCAATTCCCTTAAGACCTGCCACGCAGTCCCCGTAGACACTGATGAAGACAAGGCTAGAATATTTGCTACTGAGTCCTCGAAAAACATGATCAAATTATATGACGACTTAGTTAGATACCAATTTGGAATTGATAACAAAGATGAAGACTTTGTAAATGAATTTTTCGCAAATGTGACCAGAGAAGAAGTTAACCTTGTAAAAGAATCTATGAAGTTTGACTACAAAAACTTTAAAGATGAGGAACTCCAATACTTATTCGGCGAATTAAGAACGTTTGCCGGTCTTTATATTCTTGGAGTAAACGCTTCTGATGAGATATTTTCTGAATTGTATGAGCTTGATAGACTAAGTTTCGAAAAGGATATCCAAAGCTTTGAAAATGAGAACATTACTGTATCCTATTTCCCGGACGTTCAAAATATTATTGCGAGAACCAATGATTCTAACGAAGTATTGCACTACTGGAGCGCATGGAGGGACATTAATTCACAATGGGCAGTAGGAAAATTCAACACTCTCGTCCAAGGTTTCCGAGATGCTGCCAATATAATGGGTAAGTAAGCTTTCAGCCCCAGCTCAAAAGAAGTTAAATATTTTTGTGGACAAAAATCTTGTGAAAGCACCTTCCTTAGCATTTGAGTGCGATTCGATGTTCGTTCCAAGTAGCCTGTAATAAGCTTCTCAAACTAAAACTCTTTTCAGAAATTCCAGTTTATGACTTCTGGATGGATGACTACGATCTTAAGGAAATGGAAGACGTTATGACCCAAATTACACCATTCTATCAGGAAATGCATGCCTTCATCCGCAACAAATTGCACCAAAAATACGGCGATTCGGTTGTTGATCCCGATGGACTCATATCCGATAACCTTTTTCGACAAGTTATAGCACAAGCGTGGACAAATGGGAGCATAATCGATGACATCTACCCTCACGAAGATCTTCCACCATACGATTCCATTCTTGAGAAAAACCAGTATGACACTTTGATGCTGTACAAGATCGCTGATCAGTTCTACCAGTCACTGGGATTCGATCCCATTCCAGATGACTTCTGGGGAACAAGACTTCAAAAGAAAAGTTCTGAAGACGAAGGCGATTGCAAGGCAACAATTTATAAATTAACATCGAATATCTACATGGAGTTCTGTCAGAAAATGGACTTTAGGAAATTCCTGCAAGCGCACGGTTACATGGGAGAGCTTTACTACACTAAAGAGAAAGCTGGTCTTCCTATTTACTACTTTGGTTCACCCGAACTGGAGTATCCCGTTGGAGAAGCTGTTATATTATCTGCTTCTACTCCAAAACACTTGAATAATGTGGGAATAGTAACCGATTTTGAATTTACCGATAAGGTTCTGATGAATCGACTCGTGAGACTAGTATGTTAACGACTGATGGTTGGATAGTTCAAAACTTAACTGACAAGAAATTGCTTTTTCAGAGTATTCACACCATTCTCAACATTCCGATGTACTACGTTCATACTAAGGTAATGGCTGATTTGTTTTCGGGAGCTGTTGTATTTGCAGACCTCAATAAGCACTATTGGAAACTCATGGATCAGTATGTTGGTGTTGGACCACCAATATTACGAGACGAGTTTGATGGTTTCGATTTCCCATATAATTTCTACACTGAGTTGAATGAAAATAGACAGGCTAGGTAAGCTGCTAATCTCAATTGTGGCTTCTAATTTCAATTTGTATTTAATTGTAGGAAATTCTATACTGAGGTGTTGGGCTATCAGTTTTACAAAAAGATGTGCTCTATCAGTGGACAGTATCCAGATGACTCTTTGCGAAACTGTGATTTCTATGGCAGTAAGGAAGTTGGCGATGCTTTGAAGTAAGCAAATGTCATGGTTTAACTTAATCAGGCTTTAAAATATTTGTTTTATTTAAACAGAAAAATGATGAAATTGGGTTCGTCGAAACCGTTTCATCAAGTACTAGCAACATTTTTACCAGACGATGCTAAGTTGAATGCAGACAGTCTTTTGGAGTACTATCGCCCTGTTCTGAACTTAGTGACTGAAAAGAACTATGAAGCAGATGTTAAGACTGGCTGGACCCATGCTGACATGAGTATGTAACATACATACATTCAGTATATTATTGTTAATAACTTTAAATTATTCTAGAAATTAATAGCGTTAAATTACCATCGGAATAGCAGATGCTGGTGAGAGTTAAGTTTGATGTTTAGAGGACTATCGAGCTAGTTGAAATGCTGAATATAAAATGAGAAGAATTTGTCTGAATAAAACTTCAAAATAATAAAACGAAAAAGTTGTAAAAGCTTAATTTTTAAGCAGTTTTATATTTTTCCTTCAATTAAGAATATCTAGAAAAGATTTAAGGTGTGTGTTCGTTTCAGCAGATTACGACCAAATATGGCCGCACAATTACTTACCATCAGAATCCCCCCAAAAATTTGAATATTAAATGATATTGCGGTATTATTTTTAAAAACTAGCGACGGTCATTATGAAGTTAGATCAGAAAAATCGTTTTAATATCCTTAAACGGCTTTTTGTGATTAACTTAGGATAGCATCTCCGGGAACCACTGGCCATCAGTTTGAAGAAACTCTTCTGTTTAATTCAATGCGGACGATGTTAAATTCCATTCTTTAAAACCAACGGCTTGTTTAGTTGAAGATTAGGGTATGTTCCAACTAGAAAGGTACCTACCTATGTTTATTAATCAAAAAAAAAAAAAAAATCGAAAGTAGTTCAAGTTTAAAGTAAAGTAAATTTCGCATAGAGTGGCAGAAATAAAAACTTAACCTGACTCCTCTCTTTTTGAGAGCAAACTTATAATTGTTTCTACCGTAAAAAGTCTTGTATTTGTCATCTCTCAAAACTTGTCGCCATATAGCAAATCACAGAAATCATGACATGCGAAAAATCGATTGATGCCTGCTTGAATTATGGATAACTGTGCCTTACTTCTACCGAGATTAGACAACACTTCTAGTTCTTCTATCATTGATTTTGCCACATATGAGCGATGCCCAAAATGTATTCTGTAAATTTGATTCTCTAAGCGGAGAAATATATTTATGGTACCCGTGGCGTGATGGTTAGCATGCCTGCTGTTGACCCGGAGGTTAGTTGTTCGAACCCCAACAGAGGCAAAAATGTTTTTCCTCTGGTATCGTCTTTCGCGAGGAATTGGCAAGTCCTCAATTAGTAAATTCATTGCCATGAAAAGCGCTTTCTCAATTAGCCGTTCGGAACCGGCAGAAAATTGTAGGGCCGCTCCATTCCCTCACAAGACATTGTTGTGAGAAATTCGCTAGGCCCTGGGGCTCCTCGCTCTACTAAGCCACCCTATTTATTTATTTTATTATTTATTTCAACGATTAAAAACCAGATGTATTTGTACATTAAACTAAATTATTCGCGCTCTTTAAGAATCTTTACGCTGATTAAAGATTAATAACGGTATTTGAATTCTTCTTTTCGTGTAATTAACTATTGAAATAATTTCTTAAATTAAATGAATCTACCAAGTACTCTAAGAGATAATAATCTTAATGTACCACTTTTACTTTACACAAGAAATTGAACAGTAAAAAGTCAAAATAATATATAAGAAAATTGTAGGAAAAAAATTGGTCAAGTACGATAGAATTTAACTCTGTTACAACGGTAAAATTTTACATCCTCAGCTCAAGCGTCGACAAGTAGGCAAACGAAAAATAAAAATTGATACGAACGATTGGCTTTCTGATGCTTTCCAACTATCAGCTATGCTACTATAGAAAATGTTAATACAATGTGTCTCAAAACTAGGGTACCATACTTTGGAATGTGATTCGGTCATACCTATTGTAAGAAAAAATTATTTTGTTTACATCACTTCTTGATGATTTGAAAAAAGGTTAACTTTTGTGTACCCTGACCCTTGTTATTTTTGATTCGTTGTCAGTATACTGATAGTAGAGACTTTATTATGCACTTTATTTTTAGCTTAAGAGTTGCCATGTTTTCAATTTTAAATGGTGTTCATGACTTTTTTTAAATGCTTCATAAACATAAGTTTTTTGTTTTCGTTTTTCTGATATCAATATCAATATACACAGTATATCAATCAACACGAAGAACACTCTTTGTCAGTATTGTAATAAATTTTAGTTTTTAGTTTTAGTTCGGGAGGACTTTGTTGTGCTAACAAAAAAGAAAAGAAGAAAGTAATACCGTCACCAAAACACTTAGTATTATTGTTTTCCGACCAACGAACTCGATCAAAGCATTTTTTTTTTTTTGCAGAATATGCGAAGACTTAATAGCTAATTATTTCCAAATGAGATCATTTAGAGTGAATAATTACTGAAGAGCATGGTTTAAAACCTGCATCCAAGGTTTAATATTTTTATGAATGCATTCCCGTTTTCATTGTATATACAAAATCATCTATGATTTCCAGTCCAGGCTCATAATTGAAAATGAAACTACAGATTGAAGGACAAATTCAGATTCTTTTTTGTTCATTTTCTTCCTTTTTCCGTTGCTACGAGCATTGTGATAACAAAGGGACCACAGCTCCCACCACTTAACTGTTTAAAACTAGTGATCTGCTAGAGTACACCCCGTTGACCTCAGAATGTGTAGGGAATCGACAAGCCTATTGTTTTTTTTCCATATCTGAAGCCAACCAACTAGATATCGTTGCATTTGTCTATGCCAGGATTGTTTTGTTACGTTTGCCTTTCAAATTCACCATCCATATCAATTGGTCCTACTCTTAAAAACTGCTCGGAAAATGGTGCCTTAAATGAAATGAAAAACCAGTAAGTATGCATGAAAAACACTTTAATGGCTGTAGTACAAAAGATAAATATCATTACATACTTGATTTAAATGATTCATCGACAGAGCAATGTTGTCCTTAATTTTTCTATTTGATTAAAAAAATTATTCATATAGATATCAAGAAACAATCAAGATAGTTTCGTCATAACGTCTGCTTGTGTTCCGCATATGAATTTTAAAAACAGCTATACTGATTTCTATGCAATTTTCAAGGTGTATAGCTATTCCGTAACTTTTTAGACGACTTTCGAATAAATTCAATATAGAAAAGATGCTTAAAAAATAGAAAATTAAATTAAATTTATAAGCAACTATTCCACGTCTGACATAATTTGTTGGTTCAACTATCTAATTTTTTTGACAATTAGACAAAAATCATATCACGAAAGAGCTTTTGAAAACGGTCCAGTAGTTTCTAAGATCCCGTTTACGTTCCCGTTGGAACATAGGGATAAAATATGTAACTTATGTCGTTCCTCATGATCTTGACTGTCTGTATACAAAATTTCATTTCAACCGATTCATAAGTTTGGGCGGGAGATGGTGACAAAGAAAAACGAACAGACAGAACTACTTCGCACTTATAATATTAGTAAAGACTTCCGTTCCCGTAGGAATATGGGCATGAATTAAAGTTAAAGTAACTAGGGGATAGTGTAGAATTCTAAAGGTGGAAGAATTTTTGAAATCGGTGCTGTAGTTTCTAGGTTCCCTTTTTTTTTTTTTTTCATTTCATTTTATTGAGACTTATGAAACATAGGTTCCTTATGTATATAAGTATATAACTAAAGTAATTATGTAGTCGGCTTAAAAGTATGCCAGACAAAGCAAATATATATAAAATATTTATGTAATATTTAAACTATTATTTGTAACGATAATGTAAAGCAAATTTTGGGGTACGTTTGCTCCCGACGTACCTACTTCTCATATTTTTTTTTTTTTTCTTTTCTCCCTTCCTATCTTACAATATGACTAGAAATATTACAATAATGGACACAAAATGTCGCTGAACTTTATATCTAACCTTCGTATAATGCAAATCAAAACGATATAGAGACTAGATATGATGCAAGTGATTGTTTGTAAACTTAAAACTAAGTCGTTTATCCTCTTAAATTGGAACAAGATGCTTTTTTGTAAAAAGGTATCAAGCAATCTCCGTTGGTGTCAGGCTCTATTAATGGTGTTGATCTCTCATTAATGATATTATAAGGAGATAAATAATAATTGTCATTCAGGCTGTGTGTTAGGTTTGAATCAAATAAGGATCTGATCAATACGTTTGGATGGTGTTCAGTTCGTTTTAATTTAGTTTTTGCGAGGTTTGTTAAGTATTGCAGGAGGGGTACTATTCTACATTCTTCGTATATTATATTATTTGCGAAGTACTTTTTGTTTGCTTTTCTGAACTTGCCACAGCAAAATCTCAGGATTTTTCTCTCAAATCTTTCAAGCCCCTTTGCTACAGTAGGGGAAATAGTAAACCAGGAGCAAAATCCGTAGGCTAAGATTGGTCGAATCAATGTTTTGTATATCAAAATTTTTGTATTTTTTGGCATTCCTTTCGAGTGCAATACTTGTTTAAGTTTTGCAGTAACATATTTAGCCTTACATAATGTTTTTCTTGCATGTTTGTTGAAAAGAAATCTGTTTTGGAAGTGGAGACCTAAGTATTTTACTTCAGTTCGCAATGGAATAGGTATGTTGTTAATTTTAAGGTTAAGACTTTTACTTTCTTTGACTGCCATACGATGGCCTTTTCCACTAGCGTTTCGGAAACATGTAAAACTACATTTTCCTGTGCTAGGTTCCCTTTTACTTTCCCGTTCACGTTAGAATATAGTGATAAAATATTAAGCCTTTGTCCTTCCTTATGTTCTAAACTATCTTTTTGAGCCTGCGCAGCTTTGGGCACTTGCACTGGGGGATGGTCTCATAGTGATGAATTTTGTTTCTTTATTTTTGAAGCACAATCTGCAGAAGGGATCCGCTACCAACCTCGTTTGGTGAAGATTTTTCTTTAGTAAGCAGTGGCCGATTAATAGTCCTGCTCTATTGAGGGTGGCCAACAAATAGGAAATTTTATGTTTTTTCAATATATTCTGGCATAAAAATTGTGTTTGAAGATGTTTACATTTACACCGCTAAAGTCTCCAGGGCTGACGAATGTCTTAGATGCGTCCGCCCGCCATCTTTAGCTGTAAGTATGTCTGCCATCTCATTATCATCACCACCAAGACCGAATCAAATGTAATATGCTAGTCCTTAAGAAGAAAATGGAGACCTCGACCGTGCATTCTCAGTTCAAGAAGTAATGAGAGTCCTACACAGATGCAATCTTAACAAGGCTCCATGGGATGATCGTGTTACGTACGAGTTTTATAAATACGCTACAGAAACTTTTGTGATTAAGCTTACCGAAAGTTATAATTATATTTTCAATTCTGGTGAAATCCCAGAAAGCTTTAGAAGAAATATTATCTTCCCAATGTTTAAAAAAGGCGATGCGAACGACCCTAACAATAATGGAGGCATATCCTTTGTGAACTCTATTATGAAACTTTTTACTGGTGTCATTCAAGTCAGACTGTTATACTGGATACCACAAAATAATCTTCTAAGCGAGTTTCAAGCCGGCTTTAGGAAAGAATATTCAACAGTCGATAACATATTTTCAGTAACTTGCATTGCTAGATCATACTTAGACAAGGGGAAAAAGTTATATGCTTTCTTCGTAGATCTCAAGGCTGCCGACAGAAATGCCCTTTTCTACAAACTTTGTTGTCTAGGCTTATCGTCAAAAATACTTAAAACATTACGAGGACTTTAAGAGCAAAACATCACAGCAGTATGGGATGGAAATGAAGGATCTTCCTGGTTTCAAACTTCTTCCGGGGTCAAACAGGGTTGTCTTTTGAGTCCACTTCTGTTTTCGCTATTTTTGGATGACCTCACATCGTTTTTGCCTGGAGGTATTAGTTTTGCTGGTACAGTTATAAAAGCCTTAATGTATGCGGACGATATTGTCATTTTTGCGGAAACTCCAAACATGATGCAAATAATGATTAATAAATTGCAATTGTACTGTCGCAATTGGGGTCTTACAGTTAATACTAACAAATCCAAGGTAATGATATTTCGGAATGGCACAGGGCGATATGCAAGGGAGGAGAAATGGATGTGGGAAAATGTGGAGCTTGAGCTGGTGAGGGAATATAAATATCTTGGAGTCATCATTACGCCTCAGATGTCGTTCAAAAAGCATTTGCAGGAAAAGCTTATATAGAAGCAAAAAAAGCCATTAACTGCAACTGGAGGGGGATCCTTGGGAAAAAACACATAAGCCCGAGTGCTAAATATAAACTTTTCGAAGCAGATATGAGGTCAGCGATGTGCTATGCTGGTCAAGTATGGGGGTTTCTTCAATATGAGGAAGTAGCAAAATTACTGAGGTATTTTTTGAAAAAGATCTTTTGCCTCCCCGAAAACACCCCTACATATATGCTACATTTGAAGACCGGGGTGTCTCCGCTCAACGTCTTTTCACTCAAGTTGCACTTGTTCTACATTGCAAAGGTTTTGTCTCTTCCAAATCATCGTCTGCCTAATATTATCGCAAAATATCTGCTATCACGAAAATCACAGTTCTTCGAAGAATGGTCACGACTTGGAGTTCAGCACGACATCCAGTTGGTAGAAAGAAATACTAGTACCTGGAAAGACATCTTTCCAGAATTATTGGGAAGGATTGAAGATTCTTTCTTTGTTAAATTTACGGAGTCAGCCCAACAGAGTTGTACCAGAAACATGTATAAGATCCTGAGATACGACCTTGGACCTAACAATTACTTCAACGACCGATATGCAATAGAAACAATCTCTTTAATTTTCAAAACCAGAGGAGAATTAGTACGACTGAACTACATACCATACGGACCTGATGTAAGTACGGAATGCAGTTTATGCAATCTTCGTGCGACAGAAAATGTTCTCCATTGTTCTGCAAGCAATACGGAGACAACACTTGGAGAAAAACTATTTAACTGTTGATGAAGCTGCAAATGTCCATTCAGGACAAGATTGGATAATGTTATAAAGCTACGTTAAAACAGCCCTTAACTACAGAAATCAAATTTTAAATTAAGCTTTTTAATAAGAAAAACCAAATATTTATATTATTGTTTGTTGTGATCATCTTAAAGGAGTCTAATCTTTTCAACTTTACTTTAATCTTGATTATACGTAATGTTTGAATAATACTCTTTTTTTCTGGCTGACGGCAAAAGCCAATGCTATAGTTGTGAATTTGTAAATATATGTAACCTATTGTAAATTATCAAATAAAATCAGATTCTACTACTACTTATCATCTAAGCCTATTCTATTCTGCAATCGATTGTATTTTGATATTCAAAATACAATCGAAGACAGATGATTGTATGATAGTCGTCTAAAAAATAATGGAATCCAAGTGCAGTCAATCTTCTAACTAATCCAACCGATTTTTCTTAAAAAACGCTAGGCGTGGTGTGATGGATAGCATGTCCGCCTGCTAATCCAGAGGTTCGAGTTCGAATCCCAACAGAGGCAAAAATGTTTTTTTCACGGGTACCGCCTTTCGCGAGGAACTGGCAAGTCCTCCGTTAGTATTCATTGTCATGAAAAGCGCTTTCTCGATTAGCCGTTCGGAACCGGCAGAAAATTGTAGGTCCCTTGCATTCCCTCACAAGGCATGGTTGTGAGAAATGCGCTAGGCCCATGGGCTCCTCGCTCTGTTGCGCCACCCTATTTATTTTTATTTTTATCGTTATCGGAACACAAAAGGGCCTTGAAAATCATCATCTTATTGTATACTAACCTTTTTTGGGTTTTGGTGGTGCCAACAGGAAGTTGCACTTCGCCTTCGTCTGAAGAAGGTTTTTATGCTATTATGATGGATTCCACTTCTTACCTTGGGGGTAGGAAAATTCTGCTCCTCGTTCATAAAGGACCTTCCCGTGTGTACCTCATCATGCATGGACGGCAATTTGCTTTTTTAGCAATTTTGCTGGGCGGTCATAAATTCTCTTGACTATCACCATTTTGATTTTGGAAGTAAGATTCTAATTGAAAAGGAAAAGTTCATATTTATCAACGATTTTAATGGACAATTTGGATTCCCTTTTTTGATAAAAAGAATATCCTGATCACGTTCTAGACACCATCTACTGATCAGATACTTATTTCTTAAATGCAGATTGATTCATTAAAACATCGTTTCACGCCTCTATCTTTTTATTGTAGTTTTTTAAATCATTGCTTTAGTGTTTTAGCCATTTCCCGCCTCCCAAGGAATACTTATCACTTCTTCTCTTAGCCCATTTTCGGCCGTATATACAGTTAATAACAGAGATTCATATCTTTCGGATGAATGGAAATGGAAACATTCTTTATAATTGGTACCACAGTGCTCCTTTTCTTCATTTGGATTTAGTATCTCCCTTTTCTCCCACTTTTCCTCAATCTTCATCTATATTAGATTATTTTTTAATATCATCCTCTTTAACAACTGAATCAAGATGTAAAACCTTTGCTTCATTTTCAAACCATTATGCTATAGAAGTAACACTGGATATTTTTGACATTTTTCCTGTTTTTGTATCCCCTGATTCTTATATTAGCTTTGAAAAAACGGATTGGGAAGTTTTTCGGATGCAACTACACAGAAGCTTATCATCGTTATCAACACCAATTGACAGAAACATATCAAACACTGAGATAGATGAATTTGTAGAACATGTAAATAAAAAAATAGTGTTATTCGTAGAAAATAACTCTGAAAAAAAAAATCACAAAAAAAATGAAATTTAAAAATATATCCAGTCTTACGAAACAACTCTTAAAAATTAAAAATATTTGGTTGCAAAAACTAAAGAGAATATTTCATAGACATTATAATAGGCATAATGCTGAGTACCAATATCTATACTCCAAAGTTCAATGCCTTAACAAAATAATAAGAGAAAGAGTGAAAATTGATCTAGATCTTTAATTCAGATCACGCTTAAATAAGATTAAACCTTCTCCTCACGCTTATAAAGAAATAAACCAAGATAAAGAAATAGCAAGATATCGACGCTAAAATAAATGCATTCAAAGATTTGTATTCGAAAAATTTTGCGGCCAAAACACCTAGTTATGATTTAGATTTAAATAATGAAGTTTTCTCAACAGTTAATGATTTCGTTAACCTAAATTGTATTTCAAGTCTAGTAGTATTTTCACAATCGAATACAACATCTAATCAGAACCTATTACCATTCACAACAGCACAAAAAGTGAGAACATATAGAAGAAATCTTAACAACAAAAAATCTTTTGGGCAGGATCAAATTTCGAATTTTATCCTAAGAAAATGTCCAAACACTCTTGATGTTATCCTTACATGCATCTTTAATCAATGCATTAATGATGGTTATTTTCCAACTGCATGGAAAGAATCGAAAATATTACCAATTGCAAAGAAAAATAATCCTTCAAATTTAAAACACTTTCGCCCAATTTCCCTTCTATCTAATGTCGGAAAATTGTTTGAAAGAGCCATAGTAGAAAACATCGATAAGTTTTGAGAAGAGAACGAAATCATTCCGAACACACAATTCGGATTTAGAAAACAACATTCCACGGAACATTGCCTACTGTTCCTATCAAATAAGATTATACATAATTTAAGACAAAAAAAAATTCACTGTTGTTTTGGACATCGACTTAGAGGCCGCATTTGATTCGATTTGGCACAAAGGATTTATTTTCAAACTGATTAGGATTAACTGCCCCGTACCTATTATACGCATGATAATCAGCTTTCTTGATTCGAGATTTGCCTCCATTAACATTGGATCACAAACGTCAGATTTCCTGTTCTTTTAGGAATTGTACAGGGGACATTACTTGGACCGAAGTTGTTTAATATATATTTGTACGACTTTCCATTTTGTAATGCAGACACAGAACCCCACTCAATTTTGTATGCAGATGACACTAAATTTATAGCGTCAGCTATAAGACCGAAAGATGCTTTGGACAAAATAAGCACCATCATGCCATCGATTTTATCATATTTAAAGTCTTGGGGTTTGAACTTTAAAGCTGAAAAGGTCATCGAAATGCAGTAAAAGAAAGTAAATCGCTGGCTTTAAAAATTGACGATACACCGGTTCCATTAAAATCTGAATGTAAATACCTAGGAGTATACTTTCAAAACAAGTTTAAATTTAACATACATGCCAGAAAAGTGCTTCTCAAAGCAAAAATGGCAACAGCAATGATTAAAAAACTTTTATCTTCCAAACACCTTTCCCAAAATACAAACATTTTAATGTATAAAACTCTCATTAGACCTATTTTAGCATATGGTTTTGCTTCTTGGTTCCACATCTCGCCAACAGCAGCTAAAGAACTCGAAAAGTTTGAAAGAACCGTTCTCCGACATTGCTGCGGTAGATGTCGCAAGCCCAATAAAAAATGGTACTCAAATTATACGCTCTATGATCTGACCGGCGCGTGCAGGGACATAAGTCCCCGGGACATAAGTCCCAACTTTTATTTTTGGGACTTATGTCCCATCTAAGTGAGACATAAGTCCCAACTTCGATTTGGGAGTTATGTCCCACGCCATCGGGACATAAGTGCCAACTTTTTTCCGTTGAAGATGGGACATAAGTCCCAACTTTTCAGGAATAGAGCTTAGTAAATCGTTGTACATTTCGACTAGGCAACCAAACAATTTTTGCTTGCCATAAAGTTGTTGGTCCTTGACACCTTTCTCTCAAGTGGTTTTAGGTAATGGAACCAATGACCTCTAGATTTTTTCAGAATCGTTATATACTCTTTGAATACCGATTCGAAGGCTCTGTTCGAAATATTATATTCCATCCAGCGGGCGATGGAAAATGTTTACTTTAATTATAGCTGAGGTATTTGCACATATAGTTCCTCCGACTTTCTATTCATTAGAAAGTAGAGATATGGTTTTCCGGAATTAGGAGATAATATTTTACTTGTAGAAGTTGGTAAAAATTTTTTAATTTAAAAAAGAAACTTAAAAAATTAGAATTTTTGAGTATTTGAGAAAATAAAATTAAAAAATTGCGCGATTTTTTAATTTTATTTTCTCAAATACTCAAAAATTCTAATTTTTTAAGTTTCTTTTTTAAATTAAAAAATTTTTACTAACTTCTACAAGTAAAATATTATCTCCTAATTCCGGAAAACCATATCTCTACTTTCTAATGAATAGAAAGTCGGAGGAACTATATGTGCAAATACCTCAGCTATAATTAAAGTAAACATTTTCCATCGCCCGCTGCCCTTACAACATATTTCAAACAGAGCCTTCGAAACGGAAATCAAAATTTTTTAAGTTTCTTTTTTAAACTAAAATTTTTTTTACTAAATTCTAAAAGTAAAATAACATCTCCTAATTCCGGAAAACCATATCTCTACTTTCTAATGAGTAGTAAGTTTGCATTTTGAAAAAAGAAGCTTCAATAATTTGAGAAAAACACAGACAATTTTTCAGAAGGGCTTCTGAAAAAAATGTCTTAGCTTGTAAAAAGTATATTCGGAGGGACAAAAGTCCCAACTTTTATTTTTGGCACTTATGTCCCGATGGCGTGGGACATAACTCCCAAATCGAAGCTGGGACTTATGTCTCACTTAGATGGGACATAAGTCCCAAAAATATAATTTGGGACTTATGTCCCGGGGACTTATGTCCCTGCGCCGATCTGACCAAGGTAACACCACTTCTAAGGTACATGACGATCTTATTGCAAAAGAGACTAGATGCGATTCCCAATCACCCAAATCCAGCTGTTAGCTCCATAGTAAACTTAAATGATAATGATGGAACACAATACTATTTATCACCTTTCGACCTTATGCAAAATGGATCACAATTCCAGTTAGAACTAGAAACAGAAGGTTTATCTTTACCTTTCTACGAGAAAGCTTCAGAGAATGTTTTCAGAGGATGACATTTTGAACCATTTCAATAAAAAAAAAGCAGGATAGAGTTTTGAAAGAAGTGATCTCTTATTGTAATATATTAAATTATATTACAAAATAAGAGTTCACTTTTCCAAAACAAATCTTTGAAAATGTCGAACAGCAAAACATTACATTTGTTTTCCCTTCTTTTATTGTTATTGTTATTGTTTTTATATAGATTTATATTCTAGTCAAATTGTTTAAGTATGGCCATAAAGAGCCCACGTTAGAAGGCATGTCGGGAGCAAGCATGCACATACAGAATGTAAGAAACAAACTTATTGTAGCTGAAGAAAAAAAAAAAGCAAGATAAACATTTATAAATCTTTATATAAATACACACTTTCAGCCAGACATAACTCTTAAGTCGGCAAAAAAAAAAAAATTGTAATCAAATTGTAAACTAGTGAATTTAAGACTCAATAAAATAAACTGAACTGAACTGATATCTTTCGGATGTGTAATGCTTAACCAAACTAAATTTTTCACACGCGCTACAATACGTAAAAATTTAAAAGTAATGTGCATTGGCATCTGACTTCTAATCTTTTTCTTTATTCTCAATATTGAAAGGGGAGTAACAACCGCTTGAAGTGCGCGTCAAATAATCGGTAAAAGAGAAAGTGAAGGGATAATTGGAATAATTATATAGACATTCACTAAAAACGAACAAATTGATCTTTGTACCGATGCACCCCTTAACTATAAGAAGTCATTTTGATGCTTTGAACTAAAATAAATTTATACCAAAAGAAAATAGGTTTCTTAGTAAGTAAAATCCCTTAATTTAATTTGATTTCTAATTCTTATCAAAAAAATAATAATTTTTGGCTATATGGAAACGTTGATGAAAAATAGAACTATAGAGCAACCTCAAGGTCAAACTATACACGGTTTGAAGATATTCTGTTCAACATGTGTACACATGCAGTCAAAATAATATTTATTGAGCTTTAGTCAAAATTAAAAATAAATGAATAATTAGAGTTATCTTGTCGAGTGTTTGAGTATGTTCTTTAATTCAACTATCGCTCAACTGGAACTCGAGGTGAGAAGATCACACTATCGCAAATTATATTTTCCTAATTATCATTCACTGTGAGGTATAAAATGGTGAGACTCAACGAAGGCGGCTAGTTAGTGTTAGCTACTTGTTTGTCCGCAACAGGAACATCATTGATCAGAAGATTTACCATGAAGTCAAGAGTGCTTTATTTAGTAGCACTGGCGATGAGCGTTGGGGTGAGATTTTTCGGATGAACATGAAATTCTTATTTCAAAATATAATGTATTTAGATTTGCCACGCAGTACCAGTAGCAGACTCAGATGAAGCAGCAGCCAGAAAATTTGCTGAGTACTTTTCGCAAAAGATAAATAAGTACGCAGATGATGTTGCCACTGTCACCTTTGCAGATGAAAGTCTAGATTTTGGGGAAATTCTCGGAGGTCAACAAACAGTGCTTAATATATCAAGTGCTGTCGTTGACCTTGTTTATGAATCCAGGAAATTTGACTCCAAAAACTTCCAGGACGAGGAGCTTAAGGATATATTCAGCAAAATAGGAAGGTTTGCCGATGAGGCTATTGTTGGATCTGACCGGTTTGAGACGATCTTAACTGCATTGGCTGCCTTGGAGGAGCTGGGTTCTGACAAAGATATCGAAGGCTATCACAATGATAGCGCACAATTGGCATACTTTCCGGATGTACAAAATGTTATTATAAAAAGCAATGATCCAAGCGAAATATTGCACTACTGGAACACATGGAGGGACATCAATTCAGCATGGGCATCAAACAGATTTTTCACTTTGGTTAAAGGCATACAGGATGCTGCCAACTTAACTGGTAATTTAAAGTTTAATATTTTAGCTTATTCGGCGTGTTTAAAAAGTCAAAGTCGAACAAGGCGCTTTTATACCTTTAAAACCTGGCTCTAATATCGCACGTTCAGTAATTACTTTTGAATCAAAGCGTTCAATGTACTTACACTGTGCATTAAAAGTGTACATGAAGCAACTTATACAAAATATGTTGGTCTATAACGATATCCGAATTTTTAAATTTCTCTGCTTTCAGAAATGTCTGCTTACGACTTCTGGATGCAAGACTTTGATCTCAAGGAAATGGAAGACGTTATGACCCAAATTTCACCATTCTATCAGGAAATGCATGCCTACGTCCGCAGCAAATTGAACAAGAAGTACGGAGATTCAGTAGTGAAACTCGATGGCCTCATTCCCGATCATATCTTCCGACAAGTAATCGCACAAGCGTGGACAAATGGGAGCATAATCGATGACATCTACCCTCACGAAGATCTTCCACCATACGATTCCATTCTTGAGAAAAACGAATATGACACTTTGAAACTCTACAAGATAGCTGATCAGTTCTACCAGTCCCTGGGATTCGATCCAATTCCAGACGACTTTTGGGGCTCAAGACTACGAATGAAAAATTCTGAGGATGAAGGTGATTGCAAGGCATCAATTTTCGACTTCACTTCTAACATCTACATGGAGTACTGTCAAAAAATGGACTTTAGAAAATTCCTGCAAGCACATGGATACATGGGTCAACTTTACTATGCCAGAGAAAAAGCTGAACTTCCAGCATACTACTTTGAGTCGTACGATTTGCAGTATGCCGTTGGAGAAGCTGTTATATTATCAGCTTCAACTCCAAAACATCTGGGTGCTGTGGGAATAGTGACTGACTTCGATTTCCATAGTTCTGTTGTAATGAATCGACTAACGAGACTTGTGAGTTCTAAGCAAACAAAGCAACAGTGTCATTCACAGATTCAATACCTTTTTGTCATATTTAGAGTATCCATACCATCCTCAACATACCTCTATACTACGTCCACACTAGAGTAATGGCTGATCTATTCGCGGGAGCTGTTGAATTGACTGATCTTAATAAGCACTATTGGAAGCTCATGGACCATTATGTTGGTGTTGGACCACCAGGAGATCGTGTTTTTGATACCTACGACTTTCCTTTTAATTTCTACACTGAGTTGAATGAAAACCGACAGGCCAGGTAATATCTTCACTCTTCATTTTGTTTTCAAATCTAAAGCAATGATTGATTTATAGAAAATTCTATTCTGAGGTGTTGGGCTATCAGTTCTACAAAAGGATGTGTGTTATCAGTGGAGAGTATGAGAAGGGGCCTCTGTACGGCTGTGATTTTTACGGAAACAAGGACGTTGGTGATGCTTTGAAGTGAGAAATTTTTCTAATGAAATTAGTTTTTGTATTGAAATGTTCCTTTTCTTTTGAACAAAACAACAGAAAAATGATGAAATTAGGATCATCACTAAAGTTCAATAAGGTAATTGAAACATTCCTACCTGAGAATCCAAAGTTGAGTGCGAAAGATTTGTTGGATTTCCATTATCCAGTTCAATATTGGATAACGAGAAAAAACAGCGATGAACTGCTAAAAGTCGGTTGGACGCACTTGGACAAAAGTACGTATACTTTTAAGCTTTGCTAAATCTGAATATGGTATTTAAGGGAAAAAAAAATTGTTTCAGAAATTGACAGCGTTTCTCTGCCCACAGATGATGATGAGTAAGATAAGTATATGCTTTTTGTTGTGAGCTTGGAAAAGCAGTGAAATTTCTTCAAAATAAATATACCTTCTAATCTCGTGACTTTCAAATGTGATAGAGTCTTTTGATTTTATTTGTGTTATTTTCACAAAGCATGTGGTGGATAACCACGGATTCCCATATGGTTAGCCCTGAGGCATAGACAAAGAACAGATTCAGAAACATTAATGTGCGGTACATTTTTGGGCATGTTGTTGTCAGCAAAGCAAAAAATAGCGAAATATGTACGGTCACCATTTGGCGTCTTGAGTCGTCAGTCCTCTGTTCTTTATTGCAGATATATCTACTCGAATTCGAAGTACTGGTCACCAAAATACATCAGCTTTTTTTTTGTCGATAGAGCAATCATAAGTGAGGATCTTATATCATTGTAACGTGCAGGTGCTGACCAAAAAGACTGAGCTCTTATGTTACCCTCTTTCTGATCTAAACATTCTTGGCTGCTTCTCTAGGGTGTAAAGTTCAAACAGATAATAAGGTTTATGCCTCCAGGATTGTCCTAAAACTATGAGAGTAAGAGAGAAAAAATGATTCGTATGACATCCTGACGTAGCTTGGTTGGGAGGAGGGGCCGGTGAAGCGGGTAGAGTAGAGATCATGTTTCATGACTGAACAGAACAAATAAATAATGAAAAACATCGATTCTGTTTTGTGATTATGTTTATTTGAACCTTAAAAAATTTTATTGGTCAAATCTAGAAGATTATATCGGGCAGATGGGCGCCGCCGCCGTCACAATTGATTGCAATACGGGCTCGTTTTATGGCACTTTTCATCACTTGGTCGAGAAATTCGGGTGACAGATTCTCGCACTGGTGTCGAATGTTGTCCTTGAGGGTTTCCATAGTCTTAAGCTTGTTCACGTTAACATGAGACTTCAAAAACTCCACAAAAAAAGTCTGGAACGCTTAAGTCAAGCGATCTTGCGGGCCAGTGCAAATCAACAAAACGAGAGATGACGCGAAAAAGGAACGCCCCTTTCGGCATATCGACTATTCGTGTAGTGTGTGCCGTTGCTCCGTCCTGTTTTAACCACATGTCCTTCAGTGCTAATTCATCGAATTGCGGCAGAAATAGCTCGGTCAAAATGGCCCTATAGCTCTCACCACTGTTTTCGTTTGCCAAACAGTATTCTCGACAAAAGATAATGGCCAGATGACTCCCTCTGGCGTGAACAGTGCACAATGCAGTCACATTGAGCGGGTGTAATGGCACCTCGTGCATTTTGGTTGAAAAGTTGTTCACTTTTTCCTTGAGATTGAGGATAGCTTGGAAGTCAGAACGCTTCTAATATGTTGTTTGCTCAGGGTCTCCTGCAAAAGGCGGTAGAGAGTGCCTCTACAAGCAATCACCTGACAGCGAAAAAGTTACCCGAACATGGATTATGTACTCACCTTTTAAGCAATCCCTGTATGGTTTCTGTTGCAAGCGGATTGGCTATTTCGAATCGGATTTTTTTTATAATTAACGGGCACACCTTCTTTTCTTCCGCCTACCCGATCATTGTAGTGTGTTCCAAGCGGAAATTCTGGCGACGATTAAGGAGGTGCTGTCTTGGCTCAAAGAAAACGTCATATCCTCCACGGATATTCGGATCTTCTCAGACAGCCAAGCTGCCCTTAAATCTCTTGCCTCTGTCTCTACAAAATCCATCACGGTCCAAAATTGTCAGATGTCTCTGAGGGAGATGTCAAATCAGTTTAACATTCACCTTTCATGGGTGCCAGGGCACAGGGACATACCAGGCAACTGTATGGCAGACGAACTAGCCAAAAAGGGCACGACCACTTCCCTACGCTCAGAATGGAACAACATAGGTGTACCTATCGCTACATGTAAACTCCTACTTAGACAAGACGCTTCAAGGAAAACAAACACTAGATGGACTGAGAGTAACAACTGCCTTGCAACCAAAAAAGTTTGGCCGTGTGTTGACTCAAAACGCTCGAAGAGTTTGTTGGCCCTGAACCGTCTGTATCTAGGTTCTACCATAGGTGTTCTTACGGGACACTGTCTAATAGGGAGATACGCCAAAAGACTTGGTGTGTTTTCCAATGATTTCTGCAGAAGCTGCATGGACGAGGAGGAGGAAGAAACCGTTCAACACCTTCTTTCCTCATGCCCTGCACTACTTCATAGGAGGAAAACTCATCTCGGTGAATTCTTCTTCGATGATACTAGCGACCTAGCTTACATAGACCCTAAAAGTCTTTCGAAATACATTAAAAGTTCCACGTGGTTCGACTAGCAGGTGATTAACCGGCTAGTCCCGTAATGGAAGATTAATAAGTGATCAACTCGTTAATCTTACATCGGTTTTCTGAGATCAGTAGGTGATTAACTTGCTGATCTCTGTGGTATCACAATGAGCCCTTGCGGCCTAAGTGTGTCAGGCAATGTACTCATTGACTGACAGCCACTTCCACCTAACCTAACGCGCACACCTAGGGGTTATGACCCTTATAATGTTACAGAACACAGTGCCAGCATTTAGGGAAATAGGAAAGGATTTGAAAAGAGACACCGATGCACGTTGCTTTTGAATTTTTGTGAATCTTAAACTTCGACTTCTTCAAAAAAAAAAAAAAAAATGCAGGAGATCTTACCAAAGCCACAAAAAAGCTCTTTAAGAGTTATAAAAAAAAGCTCAACACTGAACAGCGACTTGATTTAATCATTAGAATACTAGCCCACTTAATAACCTCTTGCTTAGCTCTTTCTTAGTGGTTTTTCTTCCGGTGTAGCTGAAAACTCTTTAGGATATCTTGAATAATTCATTAACAAGCGTTTTTAATACGAACACTTTGCATGACTTGTTTAAAACCTCCTTACGTCAAAATCTTTTAACACACTTTAAAAAAAAAGAGTTTTATAATAATTTTGAAGGTACTTTTAGAGTTTTATGTTTTGTAGATATTTCTTTTATTTGATGAGAAAAAAATCATGTTTCTTTAAGATTCTTTTCCGTTATCTTTCACTTTCGCTTAGCAAAGTTTCTTTAAAGTAATGCACAAAAAAAAAATTGTTACGAGCTATGGAGAAAGAAAAACAGAATTCGGGGAACTACCAAGAACGAAATACAATGAAAATTGATGATTGATGATGTAGCTGGAATTACAGATGCTGCAGAGAATACAACACTTATTTTTTTAATTTTCTAAATTTTCTTAATTTTCCTAATTTTCTTAATTTTCTTAATTTTTTTTATTTTCTTAATTTTCTGAATTTTCTTAATTAGGTACCTTAATTTTCTTAGTGGTATGTGTTTTGTATTTGGTAAATTTTCAGAGTGTGGCGACTTTTTGCGACTTTTTTTTAGGATTGGCGTTTCCAAGTTTTAAAACCTGACAAGCCTGGTAATGATCAGGCCAACGAAACCATACACTCCCTTGTGTTCGTTTCAGGGCACTTTTAAAAATCCCATCAGAAAAAACATCCATACGTGTATCTTACGATCGAAGTTAAATGGTGTTGTGAAGATGGGAAAACTTCTTGTGTATCCTTCTGATATTTGCGATGCGATGGTCCTATTAATAATTTTTACCTGTTTTCACTAATTGTGGGTTTTTATTTTTTGCTGTCTAATGTCAATGTAGGCGTTGCATTTGTGTAGAGAGTGTCCCTACTCATTATTAGATATACTCTGGAATGAACGGCACTAATTTTTTTAAGATTTTAAAGATGTAAAAAGTATTTCTCAGCGCGAGCTGATAAACTAAGCGCCTTATATAATGATCATCAAGAAATTGAAGAAGCTTTGATCCCTATCGTTAACGATTAACGATAGGCACGAGAGGCCAGACAAAAAGCTGTTAGTCTTTGCAAAAAAAATGTTAGATTTGCTTAGTGCAATCGATGAATTTATAATTGGGCTCAAGGACAATTTTGATAACTTTGATTCATCATCCAGTCGAAAAAAAACTGAATTCCGAGTATAATAATCTTTCTGAAAGGACTAGGTGTAGAACAGACTTTTTTTGACGGCTCTGAACCTTCAGTAATTTTAACTGGGAAAGAAAGGATCGAAATTGAAACTTTTCTTTCCATTGTTGACACTCTAAGCGTTGATTTGAAACAGCGACTAGGTTCATATACCTACGAATATTGGAAAACGTTTTGACTTTTTTTCGATTAAAAAACCTGAATTCAGAAAACTTTAAAGAAAACTTAAAATCTTTTGCTTGAGATGAACTGTATGCTGTATGCCTGAATTTAAAAGAATACTGGAAAACTATTCGACACGAAAATGAAAAAACTGGCAATATTCTAGAACTTTATAATTTCTTAAAAACAAATAAAATTGAAGATGAATTTCCAAGTGTTGAAATTGTACTTAGAATTTTCATAAGTATGATGGTGACCAACTGCAGTGGTGAACGTTCCTTCTCTAAGTTAAAAAGAATAAAAAAAAAATTCGGAACTAACATGTTTCAAGGAAGATTGAAAAGTTTGTCGCTGATGTCAATCGAAAGCGACATCCTCAGAGGTATCGATTTTGTAGATATAATCAATGTATTTGCTTATCTTAAATCAAAAAAAGACTCCTTCAATAAACATTCCTCTTTCCATCTTTTTGCATATCAATATTTTGTTCCACTACATTTCTTAAACTATATCTGAATTTAATTTTCTGTTATTTAAATTTTGTTTATTTTTGAATTCTTATATGAAAAATTTATTATTTTGTTTTTGTTTTTACATTATTTATGTTTATGTTAACGTTTATGTTAAAACATTAACATGCTGCAATAATTATTTACTTTTATAATGATTTATAATGATTGATGAAATATTGATTCAAGGTTATGTGTTTTTTTTTTGTATACCTTTACTACACAACATAACATTTTTATAGAATCATACACGGGCCCAATTTTCAAAAAGTGCCCATAGCCCCCAAAATTGTAAAGACGGCCTTGGAAGCTGGTATAGAATTTTGAAGAAATCGAAATTTATTTTGTCTTTAAAATAACATACCATTGGATGGATGCCGGGAAAAATGTCGAAATGCCCAAACTTTCCATTCTGCGGCAGCGCCCCTCAGGCATGCCATATAATTTTATAGTTGTTAAGACTTTAAACGCGTTTTTCTCGAAATCACTTTTTTTGAACTGGCCGAAGACGTAACTCGAACAAATCTTCCCCGATCTATACGAAATTTTGACAGTACATTCGAAATACCTTTATCCGGAGACGTATGTTATGTACGTAGGAAATTTGTTTTATATTGCATTGTCTTTTTTTTTTTTTAATCAACAATTTTGTCGTTTCTTATAGTGAAAATTTTAATGTTTTGTTCAAACGTGCACGATTTTGAGAGAAAGCAAAATATCGAAAAATTCCTACGTACGTCTCTTGCTGTTGTTACATAGAAACTAAAAATTTTCGGGATTTTGTACCAGGAACAAAATTAAGGAAGTTACATCTTCGGCCATGGACCCGTCTAAAAAATTAGGCGCCTCCGATGAAATGCTAGACAGCCGCCATTTTGAATTCATTTGACACGAAAAAATTTGTATTTGTTTTTGTATATTAAAACCTAAATTATAAAACTTTTTTCACAAATTTTCGATTGATCTTTTTGTTGAGTCACATAATTCATAAATTATGCCCATTTTTCACGCTCCAGACCAGCTTCCCCCCTTAATTGAAAAGCCCGTATATACAACATGGGCTAATCAAGCTTTAATACTTGCGTTTTATCGTACATTCTAAACGTACCTACTCTCGACGATTGAGTTCGGAAAACAATGTGTTTTTGCCTAAAGGAATTCTCGTATGGTGTATTTTCAATCGTTGTTATTGTTTTACCCTAAACAAAATATATCTGTGGCCATAACCCATAACAGCATAAGTCGACTTATGCTCAAATTGAGTTAATGATGCAGTTTTTCTTCCATTTTCTTCGTGCTAGGTAGTCGAGAAATTTTGAAAAATAAAATTGATTGTGCTGACAGAAAAAAAGAAAAAAAACTTCTTATGCCTTTTTTTAGAAAATACGTGGAACTTCGTTTCGATTTCTTCAGATTCACTATATATGAGCTCGACTAGGCCATCAGACTGGGTTATATTGCCCATTGAATAAGAGTTGGATGTAAATAATGATTTTGACAAATATATTTCTCACTTAGAGCAAGGGTCAGTTCACTACCTCTGTGAGTGCAAATAATTGTGCCATAATTGGCTCTCGCAGAGTATTCATTGGTTGATCTACGAGTTGCGACCAAACGCCTCAAACTTTTCAACTTTCAAAACTTCGAACTTCATTGAGAATTCCGGAGTGTTTAAAAGCCCCACATAGTTTCCACTGATACCTACAGTTTCTTGTTTTTTTTTTCAAAATCTGTAACTCTTTATGGGTCGGTAAGCACAAATAATGCAATGATCTCCAACTTATTCAAGTTTTCTCTTTTGTGTATCTAAGGTTAAGGCTTAAGATTCTTCTATTGGTTCAGCCCTTTTTAACTAAATGATCACTATAGATCCAAGTATTGTACATCTCTATTAAAAAATGCGTTTAAGGTTAGGAAATGTGAATGAAAACTTAAAAAAAAAAACATTGGTTTTCTATGTTCTTACTAATTTAATTTTTGAATCAGAATCTTTGAATTTCCTTCCAATAGTCAGTTTGTAAGTTGCCGGACTCCACACGAGAGATTTATTCCACCTCATCCGAATCTGACGGTAATTTGACACTTGCAATTTCTGGCAAAAAAAAAATCTTAAGCTTTAACAACACTGTTGTAAATACAAAATGATAGTGGCAACGTACTTTTTTCCAGATGGGTCCAACCCACGGTAACACCGCCTTTACGATTTTCTTCATTCAGGTATAACACCACTGGCTGGTAGTATTCCATGAGGCTTCTGGCACTGAAATCAGGTTCCTCAGGCATAAATGTCTCCAAAACTTTTTCAAATGGCTTCGATGAACCAAGTTTCATCATTTTCCTATCAGAGATGTAAAAGAAAACAATTATGACAGAAAATCTCAAAGCTCAATTTTTATCACTTCAAGGCATCGCCAACTTCCTTGTTTCCATAAAAATCGCAGTCAAAGAGCGAATCCTTCGGGTACTGTCCATTGATGGAGCACATTTTTTTGTAGAACTGATATCCCAGGATCTCTGAATAAAATTTCCTAAAATGAAATAAGTTTACAAGCATTGTGCCAAAAATATGTTCTAGAAACCAACCTTGCATGTGGATTTTCATTCAAATCAGTGTAAAAATCGTATGGAAAGTCGAAACCATCAGGACTACGATCTAAAGGTGGTCCAATACCAGCATATTGGTCCATAAGCTTCCAATAGTGCTTGTTGAGGTCGGTTAATTCAACAGCTCCAGCTAATAGATCAGCCATTACTCTGTTATGAATGTAGTACATCGGAATTTTGAGTATGGTCTTGATGCTCTGAAAGATGCAATGTCTTGCAAGTCTAAGGTATACATTTATCATCCCATTAATATTTTACTCACCAATCTAAGTAACCGATTCATTTGAAACTCATCTATGTTATTTGAGCTATCGACCAACCCTATACTCTTCAAATGTTTGGCAGTAGATGCTGCCAATTCCACAGCTTTTCCAACTGCAAATTCGAAATTGTACGAATCAAAGTAGTAAGCAGGAAGATCGGCCTGTTCACGGGCATAGTACAGCTGTCCCATGTAACCATGTGCTTTTAAGAACTTCCTAAAGTCCATTTTTTGGCAGTAGTCAATGTAGACGTCTGAAGTGTAGTCGAATATTAACGGTTCACAATCGCCTTCGTCTTCTGAGCTTCTCATTCGTAGTTTTGTACCCCAGTAGTTGTCTGGAATAGGCTCGAATCCTAGGGATTGGTAAAACTCGTCCGCCATTCTGAACATTTTCAAAGTATCAAAACCTTTTTGCTTGAGAATCGAATTATAAGGTGGAAGATCTTTGAGTGGATATATATCGTCGATTATGCTATTACCGGCCCAGACTTGGGCAAGCACTTGTCTGAAGAGATGATCAGGTATGAGTCCATCGAGCTTAACAACCGAATCTCCATATTTCTTGTTCAATTTGTAGCGAATATATGCATGCATTTGGTAATAAAATGGTTGAATATGGGTCATAACGGCGTCCATTATTTTAAGGTCGTAGTCCCTCATCCAGAAATCGTAAGCAGATATTTCTGGAAATAATTTTTTTTGAAACCATCAACATAAGTTTCAGTAAAAAACAAACATCGTTCCTCGATGCCGATAACACTAATGGCAATGTATGCGAATCTTGTGCTTGAAAAAATAAATCTATTAAGCTTAAATGGGCAAAAATGGTAGAAGGGCGTTTGATCTTAAATGATAAGTTTTGATTTTGTGAAACTTGTTTCTCAAAGATTATTTAAGCTCTTTCCATGCAAATAAACTTGGTTTATGAAAAATTTATGGGTGAAGTTGTAAAGTTTTGGGAATTTTTGTCTTTGTTGGAATAGACTATAAGGTATGGTTAAAATGGCCAGCAGGTCAACCAATGCCGTGCAACTTCTCTTCTTCCGAGCCGAGTAGGGGAATTCCCGCGATCTATTCACTAGTCTAAGCCTTGCTCTTCCAGTATACTATCTTGTTTGGATACTATAGCGAGTAGACGTATTGTAAGTGCATAGCAAAGCAAGTAAACATTTGTGTAACCGTTTATTCTAGCCAAAGTTTAGTGTTCAAGATGTAGTTTCAAATAGACAAATCAAAGTTATATCAAAAATTGTTTGAAAGTTTTAAAATTTTATATGTGTTATATTTTCTTTCCATTGCTCTATGTTGAATACCGTACCTGTTAGTAAAATCAAATTTTTATCTTAAATCTGTTTACTTATTTTGAAAACTACAACTACAAAAATAAATAAATAAAACATAAATAAATAAAAAAAAAAAATATAATACGAGTATTAAAAAAAAATACATTAATTGAAAAGAGTTAACGTAAGCATGGGGGGAGGGGGTATGTGCTTTGCTTTCTTTTTCTGACAAGGGGGGTGGGGGGGGGTGAATAATTGTAATAAATCTGCTTACGTAATACTTGAACGACCCCTTAATGGCTTATACGATATTGAAGAAATTTTGTATTTTAGAAGTCGTAAGCAGTGTTAGAAAGACTGCATATCAATATTTAAAAAAAATCTAGTTTTGGAAATTTTTATAAATTTAAAAAAAAAAGTTTTATTTTTAGAAATAACTTCAAAACTTTTACTTTGATTTTTTTTTTTTAATTTTTGGTCAAAACAACTTCTGGCAAGATCTAAAACTTTGCGTACTTGACTTTTAAAAAACGGTTTTTCAAAACAAGTGAAAAATAAAAAACCGTTTTTTGAAGAAACTGGTCCAACGATTTTGATATATGTATTACCAATTGCAAAAGAATGGCGTTTTTAGATTTTTGCTTGAAACCTTTGGCTTATTTAATTTAATTTTTTCTTTATTTACCGTGATTTAATTCAATTTTCATAATTAATGTATGGTTGGCAACCCTGTATCCTAAAATATATTATGAAGAGCGAATACCAAAACCTTTAACTCAGCCTTAAGATTTTGATATCGTATTTAGAACACAATCGCAAGTTCGAGCGACCCAGTCGGGCAAATTTTTTTAACAATCGATCCTGATGTTGTAAGTTTTTACTTAAACACCCGTTGCGATATGAATTATCATCTTGAGAAGGCAGATTCTATTCTTACACCCCTAAATGTCTTCGGCAAAACAAATGGTAGTCATTCGTAACAGAGATATCCCCCAATGGACACCTATAACAAGGTTGGTCACTCAAGAATCCTGAACTTGTTCGGATCTATAATATGCCACTCCGACTACACCATTCCCAAAATGGTCTTTCAAAACGAGTTCCAAGTGTCTATTCCACCGAGAGCTTTCTGGTAAGACGAAAAATATTTAAGATATGAATCAATTCATTTCTAAAAGTTGGTTCAAGAACCGTAGAAGGGGAAGGTTGGGGTGTTAACTTATACAGACTAAACGTCTCTCAGCAGTCTCAATCCTCATTCCGCCTTCCAAACCACTGTAGCGTGATACAAGCGGAAATCTTGGCAATCAAAGAGGTCCTATCCACGATAGGAAAGAAAACGTAATATCCACAGTGAACATTCAAATCCTCTCAGACAGACTAACAGTCCCCAAAGCACTCGATGCTGTTTCAACGAAGTCAGTATTCGCTTTGAATTGTCGACTATCTCTCATGGAGATGGCTTAACAGATCAACCATCATCTTCTTTGGGTGCCGTGGCACAGAATGTCATTACCGTGGCAATGTCATTATACATTGCCTTATGGGTGGACAGGACACGTCATAAAACTCGGCGTTTCCTCAAACGATTTCTATAGAAGCGGCTAAGACTATATTAAGAGGAAGAGGCATTCCCACACCTTCTCTGTTCATGTCCTGCACTTTCCTCAAAAGAAAAATGCATCTAGGAAGCTACTTCCCCTGTGATCAAAGCGATATGGTAACTACAGATATCCTTTATACCGCTTCAAAGGATACAATTGGTTAAGTTGATTAAAGAACTCCCTAAAACACTTCATCATTACAATGGACCTAATATTGGTCTTAGTGTGTAAGTTTTTTTCGGACAGCCATTTAAACATAACCTAACCTAAAGTCTAATCAGTCGTTCTTCTCAAGTTGATATGGAACAAAAGTTTTAGAAAGCTAAGCTGTCTTTTAAAAGAAAATAACGTGCTGCAACAAAGCTTTTAAAGCCTCGGGGCCTAACGCATTTCAAGGAGTTACAATTTAATGCCGATTCCGAACGGCTATGTGAGAGAGTTTTTCATGCCATTTACCACTTCCTCATGAAATGCGATACTAGAGAAAAAAAACTTTTATTTTCTGATGTTTCTAGAGTATGAATCACGAACCTCCGTCGTAACAAGCGGACATTCTAACCGTTACGCCAGAGAAACCACAGTTGGCTATAGCTATAGCTACAAATACTTCTTCGAGTGTCATTTCACTTTATAAAAGCACTGGTTCTAAATGCATGTTCGGTTTGTGGACCATTCGTGAATATCTGATAGCAATCCATTTTTGGTTCAGAATCAAAACCCTTGAGTGAGCCTGAAGCAAAAGAACGTTGACATATAGGCATATAGGTATCAAAGCAATAGCGAAAAATGTTCCAAATACCCCTTCTTGCACTACTAAATAATGATAGTTAATGCGAATAAAAGTGGAAGTTTTTTCCCCCGAAGGTTAACTATCTTAGAAAGCAGGTACTAATGAGCATCTATATGAATGTGCATAGCAATTTCAGAGACAGTATTTTCCTTCGAGGTGATAGTCTTTTATGAAATTTATCCCCAAATCTTTGATTGCGAAGATTCGCCCACCCTATGCCAAAGTGAAATTTAAAGAAAGTGATGTTGCCTTTAAATTCCTAGAAGATGAGCTGTTAAAAAATTTGATTTGAAGGCACACTTTCGGAAGAAATTTTGTTCTGCTTTGGAATCTTTCGATAGTTTGTTTTGATTATATTCTTAAGGCCCATTGGAATTAAAATAGAATTGAATTTGAAATCTTACAACTGCTTTCGACAAAGACTTTGAGTTTTCGTTTTAGTCTCACATTTACAGTTTCGTCCTTAAGAAATATTGAGGAACAATTTTCGAACACTTTCATCGTAAGATCTTAATCGCTGCTCAGTTGCAGTTGAAAAATAAATTTCATACTAGTTAAACAAACACAACTGGCTATTGCTTATATAGAACAAACTATTAGTGAGAGATAATTGAGTAATTCATCTAATGTTTTCCTTTTGTCAGGTATGAATCGAAAGTGGTTATTATCTTCATAAATTTCGCATTCGAATGGGTTATTTCAAATTAATATTCTTTCTAACGAAAATATTTCCACACTTAGAGCCGATGTCATTTCAAAGATTGATTGATGCCACCACCTAAATTTGGTAAGATATTCAATAATTCGTAAGAATAAATCAGCTCATCTTGGAGTTATTTTAAGCCTGAACACTAAAATATAAACTTACCTGTTAAATTAGCAGCGTTTTGCAAATTGTAGACTACCATTAAAAAACTGTGCTTAGCCCATCCTGCGTTTCTCGATCGCCACGTACTCCAATAGTGCAGTAGCTCATCTGGGTCCTTGCTATTTGCTAATATGTTTTCAACATCCGGAACATAAGCCAATCTAACACTCTCATCTTTGTAAGTGACAATATCCTTATCTGAAGCTAAGCTCTCCAACGTATTTATTGAAGATATAGTTCCCATGTATTGATCGCTTCCAACGATATCATCTTTGGCAAACTTTCTTATTATTGCAAATATACGCTTGAGTTCTTCATCTTTAAAGTAAGTTGTATCAAACTTTTTAGATTCATTAACTAAACTAACTATATTAGCCGATGAGCTCAACACTAAATCAAATTTTTCGCGATACGCCTCGTAGTCTTGGACCTTGTCTGAGAACGTTACTTTGGCGAGAGTGTCTGTTATCGTGTTCACTTTGCGGCTAAATTCTTTGACAAATTTTCGAGCTTCTTCTTCATCTGTGTTCAACGGAGCTCCATTGCAAGTCTAAATAAGATTTTATATTTAAAACAAAAACAAAAACACTTCGCTTATGTAAAAATTGTCCTCACCCCGACGACAATAATGGCTATTGCCAAAAGAAAAAATATCCTGGACTTCATTTAAAGGAAATGTCAGCGCGACGATTTTGTATTTTGATTATAAGCTTAATATGCTAACTTAAAGCAAACACTAAAAGCCCCCGACGGCTTTCGCCGTTATATACGGCAGATTGGGAGGTGTTTGCTATTGATAAACGAAACAAGATCAAGCGATACTGTGACCCCTCTCATTTATTTAGCAGCTATTATCTCAAGACCTTCATATAGAAACTAAAATATCATTCTCACTTCTTCGCTCGGGCTTTTGAATTAATTGTTTAATGAAAGTTTGAAATTTATACTTCGCGCAGTTTCAAATTCAATATCAAAAAAATTAATGGACGTCCGATATCAATTTGTCTCGTATGCGCTCAAAATTTAAGTAAAATTCCAAATCAACCTCAATTATTCGCAACTACCTATCTTGAAATTTCGTGCCTTAGTAGACCGAATTGAGGTCAGATCTAAATACATCAGTGCGTCCGGGCATACATCAAGGAAATGGACGCAATTTCCCTAAACTTGGTACAAACCATTCTTTTTTTATTTTCGGAATTTCTTTTGTCCAGATATATGAACTACCTCAATAACTTTTCGACCTCTTCATATTGGAGTAATTCCCACACCTAGGCTCTAATAGCATAAACATTGATAATTTCGACAGATGATAGGTGAAAATTTGTAAATGACAATTTGGTAATTGTCTATATCCTGTCCCATAGTATATAATTGACAACTGTCGGGGAATCTGCGACAATTGTCGTAATTTCGGATCATATAAAAAATTTACATGAGAATGAATTGTCAGGGATTTTTTAAAAATTGTCACGAATTCCCCGACAAATTTGTAGTGACAATTTTTTTATTGAACAGAAAAAATTATACAAATTCTAATTTTGTCAGTATGTAACTGAGAATTATGACAGGCAATTGAGGTTTAGTCTTAAAGTGACAAGTTGAATTGAAAATGTAAAGTATTATATTTTCAAGTAAAAGTGATGATGAATCTTAGATGCAATTTCGTGAGATACGTCGTCCTCGAATTTTTAAAGACAGAATTAACAATTATTTTGCTGCATTAAGGCTAGGTGTCCCTTGCATTTTTCGTTTAAATTTAAAAGGTTCGTTGGCTTATTGCTTCATAACTTTTGCAATATCGATATCGACCTTCAAAATGTTATTGAAGAATCATAATAGTACCAGAACTATACACTTATATAGTTGAGCAAAAAAAACTAAAAATAAATACATAAAATACTTTTTTCTATAACAAATACCATTCCATTGAGTTTAAAAAATTATTTTTTTTTTTTTCAACAAAATAAAAATGAATACAGTCAGTATAAAATGGATGAAAAACCACGATAAATGTCTATGTTCAAGTGACAATATTTCGGTGAAATTAAAACATTGAAAGTTATCTGATATAGCATTTTAAAGAACATTTTAATTTCTTTCTTTTTTATGAAGCATTGCCACAAGCACTTTTGTTCGCAGACGATATACCTAGTCATGTTCGCTTATTCTCCGGAAACTCTACAGCTAATGATTAATAGGGTTTATCAGTATTGCCAGCTATGGAAACTAGTAGTCAACATCGATAAATCGAAGGTTATGATTATTAAGAGTGGTGGCGGAAGCAATGCAGTAAATGAAAAATGGAATTTTAATCGCGAAAATGTTGAATGTGTGCGTGGCTACAAATACCTTGGCATTACTGTAACAAATAATTTTAAAATGGAGAAACACTTGAAGGAGAAACTGGTTAAGGCAAAAACTGCTATTAACATGACATGGAAACAATGCTTCATCAATAAGTTTATAGCGCACAGTGGTAAATTTAAGGTATTTGAAGCAGTAGCTGAGAGCATACTTTTATATGGATCACAGGTATGGGGATGTAAAAAGTACAACTCAGTTGAGAAACTCCTGACCCATTTCATCAAAAGAATATTTCATTTACCGCAGAATACACCGAACTACGTCATCATGCTAGAAACTGGTCTCCAACCATTGTTCTTGTTACTTAAAATTTTTAAAATGAATGATTCACGTGTTGTTAAACGAGTGGCCATGCAAGCTATACAAGACCAAAATAGCTTGTACCGTGAGTGGAAAGATTTAGCTGAAGGATGCCAAATTAATTTTAGTATATCCATCGGAGATTTATCAGCCATTAAAAATACCCTGTATGAAGTCATTTCAAAGGTTGATGAGAAATTTAGAGCTGATTATATGGTAGAAGCTTCAAATTCCTTGCACAGAACAACATATAGCAGACTTAACCATAACCTCGCAGAGAATAACTATTTTCATGATTCAAATAATGTACACGTTATATCTATGATGGTCTGACTACGTAGTGAACTACTCAATTTAAATTTCATTCCACACAGGGATGATATACCGCTGGAGTGTAATATATGTGTAACTTGGCAGAAAGAGAAGATACTGTGCACTTCGTTGGAAAATGTCCAATTCTCAGAGAAATCAGGAGGAGTATATTCCGAAAGGACTTTTTATCCGAAGATCAAGTTATAAGTCTATTAAATGAAATGGATGTTGTAAAACTATACGAATTTTGCAAAATTGCGCTAAGATATACATAGAATTGCTATTATGAACGAAGATTTTTGATTGTTTTTCTGTTCAATTCCGTTAAAATTTTTTAACTATTGTTTATGTACTCTATTTTGTTAAAAAAATATTTAATCCCTTTTTTAATATTGAATTGTACCTATGATTAGGGCTCATTACATATTTTATGTTTTATTTGTCAATCTGGCAGACGGCAATTGCCATGCTATAATGATTTTTGTTAAGTTAAAACTAGTGATTAAATGTAAATTTTACTGTGATTCAATAAAAATCTGTATCTTATCTTATCTAATCTAATCTAATCTAAATGAAGCATTGCTTATACCCATCTGCAACCAGAAAGAAATGTCATTAAAAAAACTGACAAAACTCAAAAATTGGAAAAAATTGCCTTTTTTTTGGTCGGGAATTTTATTATTTTGGATAAAAAATATTTTCTTATAATTTTTTAAAAGATACATTTCGATGGGAAAATTTGATTTCTACAAAAAACGTCCTTGGAATTGCATCAAAATTTTTCTTCGTTCTCGAGATATATTGAAAAAACGAATGGAGATGGTTTAGAACCCATATCTCCGAATCGCACCCTCTAATTTAATAGCACTTTCGGTTTTTTTCTCGAAAATTAACCCATTAATCGATTCATGCAATAAAAGTCTATTCAATGTCGAGTTCCTTAAGAAATGACATATATAATCAATAGACTATGATAGTTACAGAACAGGGGCACAGGCTCTGAACTGAAATTGTGTTCCAAAGCCGATCTAGGCTAGTTAATAAGAACAGCTTTATAAGCAGATTATAAATTTCTTAACTTGACTTATGTTATTACCCTTGATTACTTTTTTTTTATAGAACATGAAAAAAGCTTAACTTCAGTTATAAAAGATCCGTTTTTAAGAAGTGTTTTTTTTTTTTTTTTTGAGTTAAATGGTTATGGCAAACTATAACTTTCAAAAAAAGAGTTAAGCTGTTAGATTTATGCTCATAACTTCTGTTTGAATAGAGATACAGACATAAAAAATTGAGTGGACATAGATACTTAAGTGGTTATACTGAACTGATATCTAGATATCCTCTGTAAGATTATGATAAAAACTAAATTTCATCATAGCTCGAACTAAGCGGTTTTGGTTTGAGGACACAGATATGTTGAAAATGTGTGCCAAAGTATTTTTCGATTTTAGATGTTGTGCACAAGTTACGGCTCTGGAACGGACCACGTATACGAAGCAAAGACACACATGCGCGAACTTACGAAAGCGTTTTATAGAAAAACTCTATTCATAAACGTTGGTCACGTTAATGTTCAAATTTCTATATAGCATCTTTAACATGTTATAAGACAGCGTTTTGATTGCTTCGATAGTTTTTTTTCCATGAGAAATATTTTGCAAAACTAAAAAGTCAACACCAGAGCCATGATCTTTCAAAAGTCTGTGCAACCACTCGCTGTAGCAGACGATGTTGACTAAGTGGGGAGAAGCAAGCTTGATGTCGTAGCAAGCTTTATGTCTCTCGTGGTAGAGAGTTCGATCGAAATCGATGTCGTAATCGAAGTATGTTGGCTGATGAGGCCCAATTTCAAGTCAGTAAATTTTGTTTCAAGTTTAAGTTATGAATGGCTAGAGCTAAGTTTCTTCTAAAAATTGTTTTTATTTTTCCTCGTATACGTTCTCTTTCTGCTTGTGTTGGCATTATTTATTAACATTTTTTTTTTTTTTAATTAGCGAACATCAAGGTGCTAAGACTACCCTTATAATGTTATAGAACACAGTGCGAGCATTTAGGAAAATAGGAGAGGATTTAATAGGAGACACCGATGCACGTTGCTTTTGAATCTTTGTGAATCGTAATGCAGGGGAAACACAGATCCAGGTAAAGCATTCCACATACGGGTGGTGCGACTAAAATAAGAATCTCTATATTTGATTGTACGCCCGAAGTTGGGCTCAAGTTAAAACTGATGAGCATTCCTAGCGAGGCGATTGTTGCGGCCAAATTGTTTCAGGGGAGGAATGCAACTGGCTATCACTAGAGCACTGTTTGTGAAAAAAGCGATAAAAGAGAGAGAGACAGGTGACGGTTCGGCGATGTTCAAGAGAATCAATCGATTCTACGATTGAACTATCAGTTTAAACGCTCTATTTTGTACCCTATCAAGCAGGTGCAAAGATGTTTGAGGAGCACCTTACCAGATATGGGAGTTATACTCTAGTTTAGGGCGGATGAGGGCCTTATAAATTGTTACCAGATCAGAAAGGGTGAAGAACATCCTGTATCGTCTCAAGAAGCCTAAGCATTTAGCAGCTTTTTTGGGACTTCATATATGTGGTCATTCCAACATATACATTTTCATGGATAATGGCAATGGGTTATGTTATGAGTTCAGTATAACCACTTTAGTCTCTGAGATGCAAACAAAAACAACATCATCTTTAAAATAATTTTCATTGAATGCACAAATTTCTTTATTCAAACATAAAATAACTTCACAGCTTTTCAGTCTTCTTCATTGTCAGTTGTGGGCATTTGAACGGTTCCAATTACTGAAATAAAACAAATTTTCAATATCCCCAAAGACTATCAATTTTTTATATTTTTTTTTTTTGTGGTTGTGTTTAATTACCTTTATCCAAATGAGTCCAACCTAGTTTAACATTTCCGTTATGGTTCTTCTCAGTAACCCACATCTCAATTGGATGATAATACTCCAACAGACTTTCAGCGTTCAACTTTGGATCTTCAGGTAAGAAAGTTTCTAGCACCTTGTGGAACGTCTTAGATGAACCAAGTTTCATCATTTTTCTAGGAATCATCACAGTAAAAACACAATCAAACAAGTCATTAAAACAAGTAATAAAAATTCCTTACTTCAAAGCATCGCCAACTTCCTTGCTGCCGTAAAAATCACAGTTCTGCAGAGGTTCCTTGGGGTATTGTCCACTGATGGTACACATCTTTTTGTAGAACTGGTAGCCTAATACTTCCGAATCGAATTTCCTGAAAGCAATTCATGTTTTTCGTATAAATGATGGAGCGAAACACACGAAATCTTTTCAAGTGTATGCTTACGTTGCTTGTCTATTTTCATTCAGCTCCAAGTAGAATGTGTGCGGAAAGTCAAAGGTATCAGAAACACGATCCTCTGGTGGTCCAACTCCCACATACTTGTCCATCAACGCCCAGTAGTGCTTATTGAGATCAGTCATAGTTGTAGCACCGGAAAACAGATCAGCCATTACTCGTGTGTGCACATAGTACAATGGAATGTTGATCATAGTGTGAATACTCTGAATAAAACGTGTAATTTCAGATGAGTGCTAATGATGAAATTATTATACTTACCAATCTGAAAAGTCTATTCATTAAAACATCATCAGTGAACTTAGTGTCAGCGACTAATCCTAAAGCAGTCAAATGTTTTGGTGTTGATGCTGACAGTATGACAGCTTCTCCAACAGGGTACTCCAAATCGTGAGCGTTGTAGTAATAAGCAGGGAGATCACCCTTCTCTTTGGCATAGTAAATCTCACCCATATAACCATGTGCTTGAAGGAACTTCCTAAAGTCCATTTTCTGGCAATATTCCATATAGACGTTGGGAGAGTAGGTAAATAGTGATGCCTTGCAATCTCCTTCGTCTTCATTTGACTTCATTCTAAACCTCTTGCCCCAGAAATCATCAGGAATGGGATCGAAGCCCAAGGACTGGTAGAATTGATCAGCAGTCTTGTAAAGCTTCAAAGTATCAAAATTATTTTCTTTCAAAATCGAGTTGTATGGGAGATCCTTTAGTGGGAACTCATCATCGATAATGCTATTATCGGTCCAGGCTTGGGCAAGCACTTGTTGGAAAATATGATCGGGGATAAGTCCATTGGGACTAACAACTGAATCGCCATATTTCTTGTTCAATTTGTATCGAATGAAGCCATGCATTTGGTTGTAGAATGGTTGAATTTTAGTCATAACTTCTTCCATTTCCTTAATATCGAAGTCCCCCATCCAGTAATCGTAGTCGGAGAGTCCTAAAAAAAATTTTTTTTTATTGATGGTCATTTGAGTATTGCAGTTTATTTAAAAAATTTTCTATATTAATGAGAATCTACGGAGCTATTAATTGCCAAAAAAAAAAAACTTATCGCTTATGAAAAATATAAATGAGAAATAATTTCTTCTGCTGTCTCTAGCCACTTGGAGATGGATAGAGCTAGGAAAAATTTGGACTGAATATCTTAGAGTTGCTAACGCTAGATCAATCAAAAATATGAGATTCGACTCTTAAGTTTGCGGGCATAACATTAATCTCAAGAAATATAAAACTAAAGATTAGGGCCTTGGTAGTAGGTAGGCTGGAACCCAACTCAAGCTCGTATGCGAATGCTTATGTCCCTAATGAGCTGAGCAGTCTTACCTCATTGCTTTCCAAAAAGCAAACGCCCTAAATTCATCATCCTCTACTGAAATAGATTCTAGAGTGAACCAATTCCAAACCGACGGAAAATTGTCAGGATTTTTTTGACATGCAATTTGAGTTTTTGGAACATTTGATCGTACAGTATATGTATTGAACGTGGGCCAAGAGATATGCTGCTTGCAAGTTTATCAAAACTCCATTGCGGATTGGGCTATAGAGACTATATCGCTTTAAATGGGAAATGGTCTTGACAGTAAAGCCCATGATGCAGGCATCAAGGAGAGAAAGGTTCAGTAGAGTGTCGAGAGCAGCACTTCTGGATTTCAAATTTTGAGAGCGAAACAAACATGTGTTTAGGTGGAAGTTTGTAAAATCAAACAACTTTCTCATGGGAGATGGTTGGTTTCATCATAATCTTATGTATATATACAAAATACTCTTTCCCACGTCTTTTCAAAGACACCCTTACTTTTTCAGTAAGAATAACAGTGTTTTGGGATAAAGAGTTTCCGACTCGGCATATTTGGACTAAGAAAATTTAATATCTAAGATTACTCGAATATGTTTAACATCGTTTGAGAAGAAAATGAAAGGTGAGCCTTTCAGTGTAAGTTTAGTGAAACTAGTAAATTTTTGATAACAGTGTGATACCTAAGCTTTGGATGTTTTCTTATTTGTAGGATTGTTTGAATGGTTTGGCTGCTCTAGCTATTCATCGCGAAATACCAATAACACCAGACGAGGTTATAAGCGTTTTATCGAAAAAGAAGCGAAAAGTAGATTTTATTTTGTGATTTATTTTTTAAATTAATGTTATTTTGCAACGTTCATTCTAGTTTTTTTTTTTTTAATTATTTAAACTTCTTAAAAAAATGACCGAACTAGATCCATCCCCCCCATTGCGAAAAGCTATCTACGCCACTGGATAGTTATGGAAGAAAACATATCAAACCTACAAAATTTTGGTATATATATACAATTTTGACTCGTAGGTAGGTAGGTACTAATTGCTAATTGATATATTTTCGAGCCTTACTAACTAGGCACCAAATAATACAAGATGGGTTTGAATTGTTTCTAACAGGACTGTCAAAGTAAATCTCAAACATGATTTTTTCTTAATCTATTGTGTTTCACATTTTGCTTTAAGCCAAATCTGTGTATTCTTTTTGACCGTCCCCCTTTCTTAGGATCGTTGTGCTCAAAAAAACCACAGACAATATAATCTCTGCTTACTGAGACTTCTTCACTTAATTCAAAACCACTATTTGTAAAACTCAAGTGTTGTATATCACAACGCAAACTTACCTGTCAAATTGGCAGCATGCTGTAGGACATTAACCATAGTTATAAAGTTGTTAACAGCCCAGATCGCATTTTTGTCCCTCCATGAAGTCCAATAGTGCAACAACTCCCTTGGATTATTACTCTTAACAATAATGTTTTGAATATCCGGATAATATGCCAAAGTATTTTCCTCATCCTCGAAGCCGGGAACATCTTTATCGGAAGCGAGTTCCTCTAACATATTTACTTTAGTTAAGAGATCCAGGAATTCATCGGATCCAACTATTGCTTCTTCGGCAAATTCTGATATCAATTGGAAAATGTACTTGAGCTCTTCATCCTTAAAGTTTTTATAGTCAAACTTCTTAGAGGCTTCTACAAGTTCAACAAAGGTATCTGCAGTATCTACCACAGTGCCCAATGCTTCCATCATCTCCCCAAAGTCCTTGTCCGATGCAGAGAACGTAGAATTTGCCATGGTATTAAGACATTCGAATGCTTTTTCCGAAAATTCTGCGGCAAACTTTCTAGCTTCTTCTTCATCAGTGTTTAATGGAGCTGCGCTGCACAACTGAATGGGTTTTATTGAGCACATAAAAAATATCTATACAATTGATTTTAATAATTTTTCTTACCCCAATGAAAACAGCTGCTAGTGCCACTAGACAAATAAGTCTAGACTTCATGTTTAAAAAATGACTTTCTAGAATAACAAATTAAAACGTTTCTGATAACCGCTCAGAGAACACTACAAAAACAGTAGCAAAACGAGCCTTTTTATATTCTGGAGACCAGACTACTTGTGAAAGTAAAGGTGAGATAGTATGTGAACCCGATCAGATATTTAATCAAATTTAGCGATAAGAATTTTACAATATTTAAATTACGTAAGAGTGAGGTTCCATTCCGAGACTTAAAGTGATTAAGGTATAAAAACAAGACCCCTGATATAGACTTTCGTTTCAACAGCTGGCATGTTTGCTGTTGCTCTCACGTAATAAAACTATGGTTTCAGCTTTTGCGGACATAAAAAAATTTTGAGACTTTCATTGCGATAACCCTGAGGTAAAGTCTATGTCTTCTTTTCAATCGTTTCATTTTTATTATTTATTCAGTCAACTCAAGCATTTGATGCCTTGCTTTGATACAAGTTTTGTTTTTTTCAAATCTCGACAACAAACCAAAACCGGGTTTATTTTCCCAACTAGCTATACTCGGACAACTATAATCGAAGTTGGCAAAAGAAAATAAATATATTTTTCGAGTCTCTTGTGGAAAACATTATAGTTTATCATGTTTTGAGATCGCTGTCAAGAGTTCAACTGATTTGGAAACATTTCTAGAGCTTCTCAACATTTCATTCTTATCGCAACGCAATGACAGAGAATAGAAAAGAAATAAAGTGAACGTGATGGAGGTGTAGTTAATTGATGGTGATTGAATTACTGTACTGTTGAGGAGCCTCCCTAAATGATTTGTAGTTTTGGATGCATTTTAGGATGTCGTTCAGTGGCAGATTTGATCCCAGTTCGATTCCTCATAGCAGCATCACCTACATATATCAGATGATCTTGTAACCATTTCTATCAGGAAGTAATTGACTGTGGCTCAGAACGATGTAAATTAACGAAAAGAAACGAGATCAGTCCAACGAAAGAATTCTGTTAGAATGACTCTGTCATTAAAAACGAACTTAGCCGTTCGGATTCGTGAAAGAAAAAGAAGTCCATTGAAAAAACCAAGGTTCCGGAGTTTCCACAGCTTCTTTGCACCACCCAGCTCTCCTACAGATGACCATTTGCCGTTGTCAGTTTTCAGAAAGCTTCGGTGAATTCGTTTTTTTCTATTATACAGGTTAAAGTAAAGAAGTATGTTCGCTGGATTCCGGTGATAACTGATTTCGACCAGCTCCATTTCATTCCCATTTATGCTCTGGCATCCTCAATTTCTTGCTTTGTGCGTCTACGAATGAATACTGTTTCACCTCTCCACTTTACTTTTACTCCGGTCCTTGCTGAATTCCAGACAAATTCACCTCAACTGTGGAAGTTGCTAGAATTTCAGCCATACAGATTTAACTAGTGGCCAAAGTCCACTTGCAGCTCCTATACCTGTCATAGCGCATGTAGTTAATGTTATAAAATCTCTACTCTTATTTTTAGTAAGATCTTCAATAGGAGGTGTTTTTTTATCCTCTTTGTCTGCCAGTGGTTTTTTATTTTTAGTTAATTTTTTGTCCATTGATCTTTACTTAGCCATAAGTATTATATTTAAATTTTGCGTATTAATCAACAAAAACTTGCGCTTTTTGTTTAACCTATACTACGGTTAAGAAGCGATAGAGTTTTCAACTTCAAAAAAACTATCTTCAATGGAAACAAAATCTTAAATTTTCTATACTAACGCCACCTTTTCTCCACTTTCTGTTTTGAATAGAGTTACTCCCTGAGTGCTACGTCCTGCAATTCTGATATCATTTATTGAAATACGAGTTAAATTTCCTTTATCTGTAATAAGCATTATATTATCACCCTGCTCAACTGGGTCTAGAACTCAAAATAAAGTTACAGTTCTCTTTATAATGAGCAATCTTTGCTATCTATGAAAATGTCTTTGGTTTTATTGGTCAAATCTCACTTACCAAAATTTATCGCAGCGTCACAAATACTTCTGCTTGGAACACGTTTTAAAAGTGGGAACCTTATTGAACTCTCATTGAAAATATAAAAATATTCTTGACATACAGTTGACGAAATTTATGTTACGTGCCCTGGGTTGAAATCAATGGAAAATGTGATGGTTAGCATGTCCACCTGCTAACCCAGAGGTTCGAGGTTCAAATCCCAGCAGAGGCAAAAATATTTTTCCACGCATATCGCCTTTCGCGAGCAATTGGTAAGTCCTCCTTTAATAATTTCATTGCCATGAAAAGCGCTTTCTCAATTAGCCGTTCGGAACCTGCAGAAAATTGTAGGTCCCCTCCATTCCCTCACAAGGAATGGTTGTGAGAAATGCGATAGGCCCAGGGGCTTCTCGCTCTATTGCGCCACACAATTTATTTATTTATTTAGTTGGTATGCCAATATTCTCCGTTTCTGGTGAGAAGTGCAGATGTGTTCCGTTTCTGGTCAGTTCATCTGCTTTGCTGTTTCCAGGAATGTCTCTAGGGTTGGACACCCTTTCTTTGTTCGTTCCCCCTAACCCCAAAGTTGGAGGTGAAACTGTGACTTAAACGAAATTATAGCCAATCCCCTTATCCCCCAAGTTTTAGGTGACGCTGTGACTTACAGTGGAACTGAAAACGAAAGGGTTTCCAATCCCCCTACCCCCCCAAGTTGAAGGTGAAACTGTGGAACGGACAACGAAGCGGATCAAAACCTCCCTTCCATCCTAAACCACAAAATGAGGCGAAACGCAGAAAGAATTGCGAAGGTGTTATGTGAGGTACCTAAACCTAAGCTTGACTCAACGCAATCTGCCCGCTTGAATGGGCAATGAAAATCATTGCCATAAATGAAAGAAACTGCGCAGACTCAACGTCTAAGCGCCAACGGTCGTTCGAGGAGTCAACCTCGAACGTCTAAAGGCCTAAGGCGCAAAAATCACGCATCCTCAGCTCCAAAAAGGATACAGTGACGCACTGAAGGGCAAAACCATTTTCGCTGTCATCGACAGGAGTAACGCGGATGGTGCGATCTCTTTCGATCAATGAGCGATTATCATGAACAAGCTCTAGGCCTCCTACTGGACTCTTATGATGTAAGACCCAGGGGAACCTGCTATCTTTGACGACGCAGGATGGTATCAAAGACGCGTCAAGTTAGTCACTTTTGATGGAGAGAGATCGCGTGATCGGCTATAATAGTCATCAATAGGGACTCTCTAGCTCTCCTGGCAGTGACAAAAGGCGTGAATCGGTTCGGTTGGTCAAACATTGCCTTAAAAATATATAAAAAAGATGAAGAACAGAACATCGTTCCATCTCCGCAAAAAAAAAGTGCGTCTTCATTGGAAGAACCCGCAGGGCACGTCGACCCTCCATCCATGGTAATAGACGAGCTCGGCACATCCTCTGCTGAAACGCACCAAAATAAGCCCTCCACATCCCACTTGGATGCCCAAAACCTCATCAAATTCTCCGACTTGACTGATGACTCCGCTAACGAGGTTTCGCTCAGCGAAAATGACCTTCTTAGGTCAAACTCTGAGAGTGAAACAGACGACGACTTCAACCAAACTGTGGTGGGGGTTAGTCTACTTAGTTGTTACCAAGATGGTGCAGCTAACTCAGACTAACCTCCAACACTGCAAGCAGGCTTCGGCCTCCCTTCTACTCCGCCTAATCAAGAGAGGGGAAGATATTGTCCTCATCCAAGAACCTTGGATCATCAAATCCATCGTTCAAGGACTAAGGACTCCTCGATATACTCTACTGTGTAGGAAGGACAAAGGTAAACCCAGATCCTGCATATTGCGGTTTTTGTTGGATTTTTACTCCCTCATTACAGCAATCGTGATGTAACCACTATAAGATACCAAACCAGTAACAATATCTACTGGCTGGTATCAGCTCGGCCACGACCATCCTGGCCCTCCTCCTGGCGACTTAATGAAAAGGATTGTCGCTGCAGCAGATCTGCCTCATCATTGGATGCGATGCTAGTGCGCATCATACAGTATGGGGAAGTACTGACATAAATATTAGTACATATTTTAAGTACCAATCTTATAGTAAGTAATACTGGCAGTGAACCTACATTCAATACCAGAAACAGACAAGAAGTCTTATATCACTCTTGTCCCCGATTCGGTTCATCAAAGGATTACAAATTCGAAAGTATTAAATGAACACTCCTTTTTTGATCATAGATACATTCAATTCGATCTAAATGAGGAATCTCTCAAGCAACCAATCTTCTGAAACTATCGGAAAACTGACTGGCAAAAATATCGGGTAACTCTTAAAAAGTTTACTAAACCTGAACTTTTACAAAACCCTACAAACATACAGGATCTAGACAAAAAGTCAATGATCTTACCACTGTCCTTAACCATTCACTCCACATATCATGTCCTGTTATAAAAATAAGAGGAAAACGGAAACCACTGTGGTGGAGTTCGGGGCTAGAACCGCTCAGGAAGGAATGCAGAAAACTTTTCAAACGCGCTAAGCAATCTAAAATCTCAATAGATTGGGACTCCTACAAGGAATCCCTCAAAGCATACTAATATCAATTGAGGAAAAATAAAAGAACTTCATGGAGAAACTTCTGCGGAAAAATAGAAGATACTTCAGAAGCTTCTAGATTAAGAAAAATCCTCTCAAAGACTTCAACCATTCCTAGCAGTTTGAAAACAGCTGACGGCTGGACAGAATCCTGCGAGGAAACGCTCAATCTGCTTCTGGACACTCACCAGGCAGCTCTAAGAACTTATGCAACTACGATTCCACAGAACCAGGCAGCATAATAGCAAACAACGCCAATCTGTTTACAAGGGAAAAACTAATTTGGGCCATTAACAGCTTTGACCCATTCAAATCCCCTGGACTTGATGGTATAATTCCAGCCGAACTTCAAAAGGCCGCGGATATTACTATCAATTTCCTTTAAGTAATTTTCATCGGCTGTACCACCTTGAACTATATCCCCACTCAGTGGAGAGAGGCCAAGTTTATATTATATTTTTATACCTATGTTATATATGTATTATATATATGTTTATACCTAAGGCTCTGAGATCATCCCACGTAAGCCCAAAAGATCTCCGACCAATAAGTCTATCATCTTTCCTTCTTAAAACTTTAGAACGATTGATTGATATATACCTGCGTATTGCTATAGATCCTAAACTGTTATCTACAGCACAACTCGGCGCCTACTGTAAGGTAAGATCAGTAGAAACGGCCCTACACACCCTGGTTTGTACTATACAATATTCCTTCCATCACAAAGCATTCACTCTGACAGCTTTCCTCGACATAGAGGGTGCCTTCAATAACGTCAGCAACTCTGCAATTCCAAAGCACTGATGAAGCTCAAAGTAGATAGTTGAATAGTGGGTTTGATAAATCTAATGCTAAAAAGCAGGAGGATCAACTCATCTCTGGGAAACTTCTCTGCAAAGAGATCTGTCAGTAGAGGAAATCCGCAAGGCGGAGTCCTATCGACTCTTCTATCGAACCTAGTCGTCAATAAACTTCTAGTTGACTTAGAGGCTGAGGGATTCAAAGTGATTGCATACGCAGATGACGTCTCCATTACGGTATCGGGTAAACATGCTCACGTCCTTACGGATCTGATGCAAACCGCTCTTAATAAAATAGTTAAATGGGCGGGAAAATGTGATCTAAAGGTCAAACCTCAGAAAACTGAACTCGTTCTCTTCACCAGGAAATACAAAACTCCACAACTTACAACTCCATCAATAAATGGAATCCCACTTCAACTTTCCAACGAAGCTAAATATCTAGGTATAATCCTAGACAAAAAGCTGAACTGTAAAGCCAATATACAGGAAAGAATCAGGAGATCCACCGTAGCATTATTTTCCTGTAAAAAAGCTATTTGTGATAAATGGGGTTTCTCCCCCCAAGTCTAAGCAAGGTCCAACGAACAGCCTGTTTGTGTATGAGCGGAGCACTGAGATCAACACTCTCAGCTGCCCTAAATACACTCCTTAACCTCACACCACTAGATATCTTCAGCAAACAAATGGCCGCCAGTACCGCCATTCGTATGAGAGCTATCTCCATCGGCCACGCTACAATCCTGAATTCATTCGGATCAATTCCTTGCCACTCCGACTACACCATCCCCCAATTGGTTTTTGATAATAAGTTCCAAGTCTCAATCCCACCGAGAACGACCTGGGAAGACGAAGAATACTTGAGAGATGATTCAATTCATTTCTATACAGATGGTTCAAAAACCGAAGAAAGGATAGGCTGCGGGGTGTACTCAAACCGAGTTAACGTATAAGTTTCTCATTCTGCCTTCCAAACATTGTAGCGTGTGCCAAGCGGAAATTCTGGATTTTCTTAGACAGTCAAGCAGCCCTCAAATCACTCGGCGCTGCGCGCTGTTTCTACGAACCCAGTAACCGCCCTTAACTTAACTATTCACCTTATTTGGGTGCCGGGGAACAGAGATATCGTGGGTAACTGCAAAGCCGATGAACTCGCCAGAAAAAGAACCGATCTACCGATCTCAACCAGCAGGTTGAATACTGGTATACCAATCGCTACATGTAAACTTATGCTAAAGCAAGAGGCAATGGATAGAACAAATCATAAGTGGAACAATATCACCACGTGTGTGGTACAAAACGTATATGGCCAGGACTAGATCCAAAATGCACAAGACATTTGTTATTCATAACCAGATCTCACGTTAGCTCCGTAATATATGTCATCACCGGACATTGTCTGATAGGAAGACACGCCATAAGACTCGGCGTTTCCTCTAATGACTCTGTAGAAGTTGCTTAGATGAGGAGGAGGAGGAGACAATCCCACACCTCCTCTGGTCATGTCCTGCACTCTCCTTTAAAAGAAAACGGCATCTAGATTTCCTAGATGATCCAAGCGATCTGGTGAACACAAATCCCATACATCTCCTTCGCTTTATTAAAAGCTCCAAATGGTTTTGTTAAGTGCGGTACTCCCTCGCATAATTTTTATGGTATCACAACGAAACTAATATTGGTCTAAGTGTGTCAGTTGTGTTCCTGACTGCCATTTTAACCTAACCTGACCTAGGTGCTAAGTGCGATTAATTGTTGGACTTTTGGTTGGTTTTTTCTTAAAGTATTAGGACAGCACACCAGATCCAATTGTTGTGATCAATGGGGGAAAGACCCATTCGATTTCTCCACAGCAGCGATATTAGCTTCGGTACGCAATGGATGATGCCGGCATGACACTTGACACAGCGTCTGAAATGATGAGTATCTATTTTTAGAGTAAAAGCGGTGTGTAGACGTTTCTATGTAACCAAATTAATTGATCAGATTGCCGATTCAAGCGTCAGTAGATTCGTGAAAAGATGACAAACGAAATTAGATATAAATCGCGTGGCAGCTTACAAAATAGCTATCAATGAATGCTGCCAACCTGAAGATCAATATCCTTCAAAACATATCCTTTATAATATAGAATATAGAATACCTACATACATACGACACAAGGAACTATGCTATATAATAACGTTAAATTAGTGAGTAAATCTCGGCTTAAGAATCCTACAAAAACAGATTTATGGAATGAAGAACTGAGAAATAAGTTGAACCAAAACTACAGATGCGAATGAAAAAAATGATTTGAAAGTCATGATACCCTACCTTGAAAATTCGGAGGATGAAAGCTTTTATCGAGCCATTTAAAAATTAAACGAAGTATCTAAATATAAATGAAATAAGTTTTTTCTTAATTATTTTTTATAGTTGTTGTCAATAGCACGCTGCGCTATGAAAAAAGTGAATTTAAAAAGCGAAAGGAAATTAATTTTGTTTTTTTTTTTAATTTCTAAGAAATAAGTAAAATAAATTGTTTCAAATAATTAATGGAAAAAGAAATTTAAGTTGAAAACAAAATGTACTTATTTATGTTTTGTTTATAACTAACGTTAAGAATCAATTTAAAAAGGAAAAAAATTAATTAAAAAAGAGCTATTTTCCTTTTTTTACTTTTAAGAAGTCGTTGTGTCATAAATGTCGAAGACCACCTACTTTATTTCAACATTTGATAAATCTTTGTCCTACGTATAAAAATCGTCGTATGTGTTTTTGAAACAAAAAGGCTGTGGTAGAGTGTAACATACGAGAAAGGCATTCTGAGGAAAATGGGCTCTTAATTGTCGCTAAAGGAATATTTCGACTTTTTTTTGTCGTTTTTGAACTAACAATTTCATTTTACATAAGTCATAAAATTTTCAAAATATTCTGACGTAATATTTTTGAGAAAAAGAATTCTGAACTTTGCTTTCGTTTTCCCAAAAGTAGCCAAATGTAACATACGACAAACATTTATCCAAGCGACGATAGGTTTTGCAGAATGAATTGAAGAAATGAAGAACCGACTGCTAAAGATCATAATTCTAACAGAACAAAAACTAGAACTTCAAAGTATATTGCACCAATGTGTATACTTAATGTAGTAAATGCACATATGTAATTTATAATTTCACATGGCTATGGGCTTCAAAGCTACACTTACTAACACAAATAGCGGCTTTCAAAGTATATCATTGTTATCAAATACAAAAATAGTTCTAAGTTCGATTAACTTATTATTCTCATAATAAATTTAATAAAAACTTGATTAAGAAATGTTTCTGCAAACTTTTTTTGGAGCAGAGATTATCACCAATCCAGAAAAGAAATGAGCACGACTGGGTCGCACGAACCTGTGATTGTGTCCTGAGTAAAATATCAATTATCAAAATCTTGAGATACAAGATTTTAGTATTAGCTCTTCATAATACATCTGATGGTACAGGGCTGCCAACTACACATTAATAATGAGAATTGAATAAAATCACTTATTCCAAATTCTAATTCTCCCAATAATGATACGCAATCTTTCTTAAAGAATTTTGGATTGACAAAACTATAAATTTTCTCAAAATCTTATCAGCCATTAACGAGAATGTCGATTTAAAAAAAAAAAAACTATGGGGATACCGTTTTTTAACACATTATTATTATTATTATTCTTATTATTATCGAGTTGTTGCACTTTCTCAGCTCAAGAGCTGGAAAAATTTTACCGATCAAAGATGCGGCTCGGACGTTGATGAGGAAGGAATTCACCCTTATTTTTTTTTTTTTTTAATTTAGGAACTTCCTTACAATATGACATGTCTGTAGTATTATGGCTTTTTGTCCTTTTTTTGCATTAATTTCTTCAATGCCGATGGCAGCCAAGTTTTTCTTCATATTTCTGGACATGAGCCCTTCGGCGGATATAACTAGGGGGTAGATGTTGACCTTTTCCAACTGCCAGACTGATATCATCTCAATTGTCAGGTTTTCGTATTTCATTACATTTTCGGTTTCGGTTTTCCTTATATTACTAGTCAGTGGAACTGCGATGTCTATTATCATACCTATTCTTGATCTTTTGTCTATGAATACTATGTCCGGTCGATTGTAATCAACCGATCGGTCCGTCAGCATAGGCCTGTCCCAATAAAGAATATGGTTGCTCGACTCTAGCACTTCAGCTGGTTTATACTTACAGTAGGGGGCTGGAAGATCTATTAAGCCCCACTTTTTAGCTAGCTCCTGATGTACAATTTTGGCTAGTTGGTTGTGTCTGCCTAAGTATGCCGTACTGGCGAGTACGGGGCAACCAGCTATTACATGCTCGATGGTCTCACCAATGCTTCCACATTTTCTGCATCTGTCTATAACGTCCTGTCCAAGACAGTGTTTTTCATAATTTCTTGTTTTTATTACCTTGTCTTGAATCGCAACTGCAAACCCTTCAATCTCCATAAATAGTTGACCATCTTTAATCCACTCTAGGGAACTGGCTTTATCAATATGATCTTCGCACAGTGCTCTCGGGAACTTTCCATGGAGACTTCGTTCCAAGTAACTCAGGTGTTCGTTATTATTTGGTTGCAATATTTCCTCTTCGACTGTGTTTTTCAGGTTAAGTGGTGTGAACATATCGTCAAAGACACGAACTGCAGAGAACATTTCATCTGGTGATGAGAGAAGTTTGTTTTTCATTTTTTTTTCGACTGATCTACACATTCTGTAGATGTTCAGCATTCCCCTACCACCCTCCTTTCTTGACAAATATAGCCGATGTACTGAGGAGTTCGGATGTAAACATCGGAATTTTGTGAGCAGTCTCCTTGTCATTATATCCAATTCATACAAATCAGTGTCCGACCACTTGAGAATACCAAAGGAGTGGGCAAGCGATGGTATTGCACACGAATTGATGCATTCAATCATATTCCACATCATATTCCTTGCTGTCAATTTGGTATTCAATATTTTATTTAACCTTTTCTGGTAAACTCTGCCTTTAGTCGCGAATAGTCGATCCTAGCGCTCTGAGCTATGCCGAGATTTTTATATGAGTCCTCCCTCTCCATCTCTTCTATTCCATGGTAAGGCTCATGGTAATTATTATTATTATTATTATTATTATTATTATTATTATTATTATTATTATTATTATTATTATTATTATTATTATTATTATTATTATTATTATTATTATTATTATTATTATTATTATTATTATTATTATTATTATTATTATTATTATTATTATTATTATTATTATTATTATTATTATTATTATTATTATTATTATTATTATTATTATTATTATTATTATTATTATTATTATTATTATTATTATTATTATTATTATTATTATTATTATTATTATTATTATTATTATTATTATTATTATTATTATTATTATTATTATTATTATTATTATTATTATTATTATTATTATTATTATTATTATTATTATTATTATTATTATTATTATTATTATTATTATTATTATTATTATTATTATTATTATTATTATTATTATTATTATTATTATTATTATTATTATTATTATTATTATTATTATTATTATTATTATTATTATTATTATTATTATTATTATTATTATTATTATTATTATTATTATTATTATTATTATTATTATTATTATTATTATTATTATTATTATTATTATTATTATTATTATTATTATTATTATTATTATTATTATTATTATTATTATTATTATTATTATTATTATTATTATTATTATTATTATTATTATTATTATTATTATTATTATTATTATTATTATTATTATTATTATTATTATTATTATTATTATTATTATTATTATTATTATTATTATTATTATTATTATTATTATTATTATTATTATTATTATTATTATTATTATTATTATTATTATTATTATTATTATTATTATTATTATTATTATTATTATTATTATTATTATTATTATTATTATTATTATTATTATTATTATTATTATTATTATTATTATTATTATTATTATTATTATTATTATTATTATTATTATTATTATTATTATTATTATTATTATTATTATTATTATTATTATTATTATTATTATTATTATTATTATTATTATTATTATTATTATTATTATTATTATTATTATTATTATTATTATTATTATTATTATTATTATTATTATTATTATTATTATTATTATTATTATTATTATTATTATTATTATTATTATTATTATTATTATTATTATTATTATTATTATTATTATTATTATTATTATTATTATTATTATTATTATTATTATTATTATTATTATTATTATTATTATTATTATTATTATTATTATTATTATTATTATTATTATTATTATTATTATTATTATTATTATTATTATTATTATTATTATTATTATTATTATTATTATTATTATTATTATTATTATTATTATTATTATTATTATTATTATTATTATTATTATTATTATTATTATTATTATTATTATTATTATTATTATTATTATTATTATTATTATTATTATTATTATTATTATTATTATTATTATTATTATTATTATTATTATTATTATTATTATTATTATTATTATTATTATTATTATTATTATTATTATTATTATTATTATTATTATTATTATTATTATTATTATTATTATTATTATTATTATTATTATTATTATTATTATTATTATTATTATTATTATTATTATTATTATTATTATTATTATTATTATTATTATTATTATTATTATTATTATTATTATTATTATTATTATTATTATTATTATTATTATTATTATTATTATTATTATTATTATTATTATTATTATTATTATTATTATTATTATTATTATTATTATTATTATTATTATTATTATTATTATTATTATTATTATTATTATTATTATTATTATTATTATTATTATTATTATTATTATTATTATTATTATTATTATTATTATTATTATTATTATTATTATTATTATTATTATTATTATTATTATTATTATTATTATTATTATTATTATTATTATTATTATTATTATTATTATTATTATTATTATTATTATTATTATTATTATTATTATTATTATTATTATTATTATTATTATTATTATTATTATTATTATTATTATTATTATTATTATTATTATTATTATTATTATTATTATTATTATTATTATTATTATTATTATTATTATTATTATTATTATTATTATTATTATTATTATTATTATTATTATTATTATTATTATTATTATTATTATTATTATTATTATTATTATTATTATTATTATTATTATTATTATTATTATTATTATTATTATTATTATTATTATTATTATTATTATTATTATTATTATTATTATTATTATTATTATTATTATTATTATTATTATTATTATTATTATTATTATTATTATTATTATTATTATTATTATTATTATTATTATTATTATTATTATTATTATTATTATTATTATTATTATTATTATTATTATTATTATTATTATTATTATTATTATTATTATTATTATTATTATTATTATTATTATTATTATTATTATTATTATTATTATTATTATTATTATTATTATTATTATTATTATTATTATTATTATTATTATTATTATTATTATTATTATTATTATTATTATTATTATTATTATTATTATTATTATTATTATTATTATTATTATTATTATTATTATTATTATTATTATTATTATTATTATTATTATTATTATTATTATTATTATTATTATTATTATTATTATTATTATTATTATTATTATTATTATTATTATTATTATTATTATTATTATTATTATTATTATTATTATTATTATTATTATTATTATTATTATTATTATTATTATTATTATTATTATTATTATTATTATTATTATTATTATTATTATTATTATTATTATTATTATTATTATTATTATTATTATTATTATTATTATTATTATTATTATTATTATTATTATTATTATTATTATTATTATTATTATTATTATTATTATTATTATTATTATTATTATTATTATTATTATTATTATTATTATTATTATTATTATTATTATTATTATTATTATTATTATTATTATTATTATTATTATTATTATTATTATTATTATTATTATTA